>JAFVLL020013784.1:0-41070 GCA_021397915.2 Tor tambroides | reverse complement strand
TTCACTTTCTTTATTAAATATAACATACATTTCACAAAAAGGATAAAGCCTAGACGTGAATCTATACGGTAGTTACATGAAAAAATATAAGACTCCACAAAGATTTGAAATGCTCCAGGAGTGCTATATAATGGAAATCAATATTTTCACCAAATTCACTTTTGCTGTATGGAAAACCACAGTCTAGATATTCTGCTAAGTAAATGATGAGAGAACTGTAATTTTTGGACGAATTATTCTTTTAATAAACACTGGCATTCTGTGACAACATGTCCTAGCTGGCTATTAGGAATAGGGTAGATTAATATGAAAAATGAACATTTTTCACACAGTCTCTTTGAGTTCATAGCTGCATTCGCATTTTCACCACTAACACTCCAGCATGTTAGCTGTGTTTACAAAGATTGATTATATCTTGCATTTCAAAAGTTCTGAATTACATTCTGTATCTTCCAGTGTTGGTTTCTGCAGTCCTGAAGAAAAACGTTCTTTTCATACTTTCCTGTCTGGTCAGCGCTGATCTCCAGACATCGTTTGGTTTCTCTGTTCTGTATGGCCTGTCCCTGAAAACAAACAAGAATATGAACTTTTCCAAGCAATGTTTAGATTGTAACGTACCACAGTATCCTATCAATGTTTGGGGTGCAATTATTTGTTCACCTGTTTGAAGTCCCAGTACATGTGTTTTGGTTTTTCAGTGTCTGAACACCAGGACAGCTCTGGAAACCTGCCTGAGCCGGGATCAATTAGACAGCGGCTCTGATCATTTTTTAAAGACCGAAGGGGATGCACAAATATCTCACCACGTGCCGTATAATAAAATATCTGTGTGATGAGAAACTGAAGTGTGTCAAATTTTCCGAAAATACAGTTTGAAAATCCAGAGAAGAGAAGAGGTTACCTGTGATTCCATAAAATGACATGGATATAAAATGGGAGTGTTCTCCTCAAGTGGCCCCTTATCCAAACATAAACTTGTCTGCAGATCATTAATCAGCTGTTTTGATAGAAATACTGAGATTATATTAAACCATCAAACCCTTCATCATTTTTTTCTGTACTGATCTCTTGGACTGTTTTGATTCATAGTGAACTGTATGTCACTCACCACTCCATAACCTAATAAATTAATGAGATTTAACGCAGGATAGACATTTTCCAGATACCATTTGAATGGCTTGCATTTCAGCCTCTCTCTCAGTTTCTTTCTCTCTGATACATCACCAATGTCTATCCCATGGTTCTGTGGGGTAGAATCAACACCTAAGTACTCTTAGAACTGGCCTTGAAAATCCAGAATTTGATTGGCTGAAACTTTTAATTAGATCTACCTGTATAGGAAGACCCCAGGCGATGTTCACATTTATCTTGTATTCATCCATCCAAACTTCTGCCACTCTGAGTGCATTTCTCCTCATGACATTGCTAAGATCAGTTGCATATGGTTTGTGTGCCCTCTCGATGTGAGCAATTTTAGAGCAGGGTACAATCTCTATACTTCCTCCACACAGCCACACCTGAGCCAAAACACATGAAAGTCAACAGTGTTCCCTATGGCTACCATGTAAATATAATATAATATATATAAAGTATAATATAAAATTACTTAAGAGAATGCTAAACGTGTTTTTAGGTGCATGTGAATTACCCGTATTCCTAATTCAACATTCTCTCCTCCGTACACCTCCATCCCTCCATCCAGAGTCCCAATCTCACCAAAGAACAGACGATCAACCACGAGTATTCCCATTACAGAGGGACTCCTGGAGAACAGGCCGAGCAGAAGGATCTGTTACATTCTTAACAGAGCAGAATTTAGCAACATCACATCCACAGCATGACTGCCAATGTGAAGGAATATTGAGAACAAGAATATTAATCAGGCACAGTATTACACAACGTACACTTACTTTCCTGGCTGTGAAGGATCATTTTGATCGTACCACTTCTGTGGGAATCCCACGTACGTGCACCAGAGAGCCCAGTCAAATCCTTGAGCATAGATGAGATACTTTGTCACTTGTAAATCATAGTAATTGACTTTATCAAACACGGGGCTCAGGACCAGCGTACGGTCAGCCTGGATACGTGCAAGAAGAGGCTCTGCCCTAAAAGAGAGAGAGTCCTTAAGAAAGTGTGATTTCATACATCATATACTGTCATTGTGTTCATTTCTGTGCTGACATAAATATTACATGTACTATTTGTAATAAAATATGAATAAATACATTATTAATGACACTTAAACAACACTGCTTTGCACCAGTTATGCAATATTGTTTTAAAACAGAAAATTGCATCTAGTTGAGCAAATATTTAGTTTATTGCCAAATACTTAAGTTAGCGTAGCAGTTTCACACCATTTGACATGGACCTCAATGTGGGCATCCAAAATGGCAACCACATCCCCAGTGGAAGCCTTCCACCCTGAGATTCTGGCCTGGGAAAGTCCTTTCTGCTCTGAATGGGTCACCGTCTTCACCAGGCCTGGGTGCTTCTCATTGACGGAGCTGATATAAACATGTAGCTGTGTTTTCAGATCTTCTGCAGAAGAGATACATCCAGAATTAATAGCTCATTTTGTGCACAATATGCATCTGAGACTAGGGTTGGATGGGGTTTTGAGAGAAACAAACCATTTGTGCTGTGGTCGTCCACCAGTATGATCTCTTTGAGCAGGTGGGCTGGAGTTCTGTTGATGATGCTGCAAATGGCTCTTTGAATGACAGACAGAGCCTCATCCAGATAAATCAGCACCACGCTGAGGGTGGGCAGATTGTGGGGGTACTCACGGCCAGTGCATCTACAGAAATGGACGAATGCATCAAGACAGATGTTGAATTTCAGAGCGTTTCCATAAACTGCTGAAACTCACCTGTGGTCTCGAGTGTCCGGCAGCTCCCGGTCCAGAGGCAACTGGTCACTGAGGAAGGCATTATAGCCGTATTTCTGAAAGAGATCCTCAGCCTTCCTCTGGTCGTCCTCAGAAAGTTCAACAGTCCATTGCTTAAAGAGGTATGAGTTTGGGAACAGCTTCTTTGCTGGCTTCTTCTCATTTTTCTCTATGAGGCCTTTCTCTTCTGCAATTTTTTTTTTCATTTTAGTTCACTAAAATTGCTTAGAATCTTTAATTCTGGTATACCAGCAAAGACAGTAACAGATTTCTGTTGGCATATCCTTTTTAAAATTGGTTGTATGTAATCACTTTAAATTACACATATAAGTCCATAATGTTGCTTCAAAATGATGCTAAATAATATTGATATTAATAGTGAACTCACTCAAAAAATGCTCCACTCAGTACTTTTGAAAAATTCTTTTTTTAAAAAAAGGTTTAAAAATAAATTTTTAAAAAGGAAGCCCAGTCACAGCAGTGTTTCTTCATGGGGGCAGACAAATTAAAAAAACTACTCACTTCATCTAATCTTCCTGCTATCTGGCCTTTTATTAAAAATCACTGACTGAGAATAGAGTGTTCAACTGCATTTTATTTATTTTATTTTTTTTAAAAAGGTCAAAAGGCCACACACATACATACACACACATACATGCATTTATGTCTTCTGTGGAACACAAAATATTTTGAGAGTAGGGTCAATTTTAATTTAATGCCAACTTTAAAGAGAGCTTAGAGAGTGACATGAAACAACAGCAAACAGAAAGAACTAAACATATTAGGAACTCACCCACTGCTATTAAATGAGCCTCCAGTTTGTCCAGCTTGTTAAGAAGAAGTGCGCTGTGTAACGAGAAGTTCTGCTGGACTTGGTGGAGCTGCTTGTCTTGCGTTTGAATTTCCTTCCTCATCAAGCTCACATAGAGAAACACCACAGCAACAGACAAGACTGGAAACAAAGTCTTCACAAAGCTTATTCTCATGATGATCAGCAAAGTCACAGTTCTGAAAGATTTTTAAAGATTTTCTAGATGTTTTCCTTCTTCAGATATCAGTTATTCTATGAGGCTGTCACTGGTCCATGTTTTATGATTACAGCTTTGTGACTCTAATGTTTGCTGAATAATGTTAATCACTTGATCTTTATCAGTCAGATAAACAGAGAGGGAGGAAACCAGGGCACTGAATCCTGGTAGAGGTGGTGGAGTTAAACATTACAACCATTCACTTTTAAAAAATATAAATCATATAATTCATTATAACATTCAGTAAAAGGAACCAGGCAGGCACCAGAGTCCATCAACACTAAATAAATAAAACAAAAACAGGTCTGTAGATTTTCGTCTGCAGGCTCAATAGAACTAATAGAAATGATAAATTAGAAAGAAATTTGCTAAAATACCCAATTAATACAAAATGTTAAAATGTAAACATTTAAATATTACAGTTGGGTTTATAAGTTTTAAGATGTAAATTTTCATGTCATGTGTCATTTAATTTATTAACTGAAATTTTATTTAGCCTTAATTTAATGATTACAGATGGCACACGTTATACCAATAATTACTGTACGTAATAAAAAAAAATTTTTTTAAATTGAAAAGGACCCAAATAAAGTTGACCAAACTATGAAAAGTCAAATATACTTTACAGTGCAAAACTATAATGCCCACTGTATTTATCAGTGAGACTATCCATGTGAGAATGTTCAGAGTTTTATGGTTTTGAGAATTTACAAAAACCTGCAGCACTGAAAACCTTCATTAGAAAGAAATAACATTATTGACAGTACTGTAACATTGTTAAATGCTAAAGAAACACTCTGGTTCTGCAAATAAATCATGCTTCCTACAATTTACACAGGTCATTTTTTATTAAAAAGGAACCAAATAAAGTTAGCCAAATTAGGAAAAATAAAACATACTTTACAATGCAAAACTGCAATGCAGATCATAAATCTAATGAAGACCCAAAACAAATGAGCATTTCAAACCTAGGTCTCTACCGAACCTGACAGAATCAATACCTCAAGACTTCTAGAACTGGCCTTGAGCATCCAGATTTTGAGCTCCCGGTCCAGATGCATTTGGTCACTGAGGAAGGCATTATAGCCGTATTTCTAAAAGAGATCCTCAGCCTTCCTCCATTGCTTGAAGAGATTTGAGTTTGGGAACAGCTTTTTAGCTGGCTTCCTCTCATTTCTCACTTTGAGACTTCTCTCTTCTGCAAGAATTCGTGTTCACCAAGTATTCAAAGTCTAAAACAACACTGAAGCAAAACATACATTAGTAACTCACCCACTGCATTTAAATGAGCCTCCAGTTTGTCCAGCTTGTTGAGGATAAGTGCACTGTGTAACCAGAAGTTCTGCTGGACTTGGTGGAGCTGCTTCTCTTGCAATAACAGCTTAAACTTGACCTTCATCATACTAGCCATCATATGGCTTTTGAAGACCCAGAAAACAACAGTTTGGACTTTCCACTAAATATCTCCTTTTGTGTGAGGATGAGTAAATGATGAAAGAATCATTTTTGTTTGAACTATTGCTTTAATATACACTGACATTCTGTGACAACATGCCCCATCCTCATTCACTGTGGCTTTTAATTACTCAAGTTTTGTTTGAAGGAGAGTTAATTGCACTTCTAAAAAACTGCATAGTATGTTAAAAGGGGTGTTTTATAATTGATTTAATAAAGTACACTGTAAAAAAAAAAATGTTCAAATTTCTGTACGTTATGTAGACCACAAACATGTAGGCTAGTATACATTCTCTTGCTCTTTATCAGGGGTTCTCAGTTTTTTTTTTTGTCAGCCGAACCTCTTAGATGTAACATACATACTTGAAGTATCCACTGATATTTTCACCGTTCTCTGATGCCGGTTAATGATCACATGACATGCAAGTTAAATGTTTTATATTTGATTCTGTTTGAACTGCAATAAGACATTATTATTATTCTCTTAATCCTCTTTCTGACTCTCAATTTATTTTTACTTTCATCAGCAATATAATATTTATGTGTTATTTTTAGCACCTAATATTTTTCAGTTCATAGCTGCATTCACATTTTTACCACTAACTCTTTCTGTGATGTTTCTCCAGCATGCCATGTTTATACGTATAGATTGATTATATCTTGCATTTCAAAAGTTCTGAATTACATTCTTTATCTTCCAGTGTTGGTTTCTGCAGTCCTGAAGAAAAACGTTCTTTTCATACTTTCCAGTCTGGTCCGCGCTGATCTCCAGACAGCGTTTGGTTTCTCTGTTCTGTATGGCCTGTCCCTGAAAACAAACAGGAATATGAACTTTTCCAAACAATGTTTAGATTGTAATATACCACAGCATCAATGTTTGGGGTGTAATTATTTGTTCACCTGTTTGAAGTCCCAGTACATGTACTTTTGTTTTTCAGTATCTGAACACCAGGACAGCTCTGGAAACCTGCCTGAGCCGGGATCAATTAGACAGCGGTTCCTATTGTTTTTAAGGGACTGAAGGGGATGTGCAAATATCTCACCACTTGCTGTATAGTAAAATATCTGTGTGATGAGAACCTGAACTGTGTCAAATATTCCCCAAATACAGAGTTTAAAAATGCAGGGAAGAGAAGAGAAGAGAAGAGAAGAGGTTACCTGTGATTCCATAAAATGACATGGATATAAAATGGGAGTGTTCTCCTCAAGTGGTCCTTTATCCAAACATAAACTTGTTTGCAGATCATTAATCAGCTGTTTTGACAGAAATAAGGACATCATATTAAATTGCCAAACCCTTCATAATTTTTCCTGTAGAACTGATCTCTCAGACTTGATCTTGATTCATAGTGAACTGTATGTCACTCACCACTCCATAAGCTAGTAAATTCATGGGATTTAATTGAGGATAGACATTTTCCAGATACCATTTAAATGGCTTGCAATTTAGCCTCTCTCTCAGTTTCTTTCTCTCCGATACATCGCCAATGTCTATCCCATGGTTCTTTGGGAAAAGGAGAGAACAGATACACAGGGTCATTTGCAGATCATAAGAGCGTGAACAATTTAACATTTCAAACCTCTTGGTTCACTTTAGAGGTCTCAAACTGAATCTGATAGAATCAACTGACCTTGAAAATCCAGAATTTGATTGGCTGAAATTTTAATTAGATCTACCTGTATAGGAAGACCCCAGGCAATGTTCACATTTATCTTGTATTCATCCATCCAAACTTCTGCCACTCTGAGTGCATTTCTCTTCATGACATTGCTAAGATCAGGCATGTAGGGTTTGTGTGCCCTCTCGATGTGAGCAATTTTAGAGCAGGGTACAATCTCTATACTTCCCCCACACAGCCACACCTGAGCCAAAACACATGAAATGTGCAATTTTCAGCTTATACCACAGTTACAACACCTCAGGAAGACATTGTTCAGATGTCTTATTTCAAGACAGTTTTTTGTCCTTCAAACCCTTTTGTGTGTACAAATAAGAATTTCTTTCGCATCTCATCCCAAGCCTCCACTGCTAGCTTCAAAATATCATTTTAGAGTGAATAAAGAAGGCTTGAGATATGCATTCATATACAGTGCCGTGAAAAGGTTTTTGCCCCCTTCCTGTTTTTTATTTTTTTGCATATTTGTCACACTTAAAAGATTCAGATCATCAAACAAATTTTAGTATTACACAAAGACAATGCAAGTACATACAAAATGCAATTTTTAAATGATGATATCATTTATTAAGGGAAAAAAGCTGTCCAAACCTACCTGGCCCTATTCGTGAAAAATTAGTTGCCCCCCCTCCTGTTAAATCATGAAAGAACTAAGATTAACCACTTTATTTTAGAAAGCGGAGTTAAATTTCACTAGCCAAACCCAGGCCTGATTACTGTTTTGGAGTGGCCATATCAAAGAACCGGGCTTAAATCCATTTGAGATGCTCTGGCATGACCTTAAACAGTCCTTTCACGCTCGAAAACCCTCCAATGTGGCTGAATTAAAACAATTCTGCAAAAAAGAGTGGGCCAAAATTCATCCACAGTGATATGAAAGACTCATTGCCAGTTATCCCAAACGCTTGATTGCAGCTGTTGCTGCAAAGGGTGGCACAACCAGTTATTAGATTTAGGGGGCAATTACTTTTTCACACAGTGCTAGGCAGGTTAGGACAGCTTTTTTCCCTTAATAAATGAAATCATTATTTCAAAACTGCATTTTGTATTTACTCGGGTTATCTTTATGTAATATTAAAATTTGTTTGATGATCTGAATCTTTTAAATGTGACAAATCTGAAAAAAAAAAAAAAAAAAAACAGGAACGGGGCAAAAACATTATCATGGCACTGTATAAGAGAGAGAGATAAAGCATGTGTGAATTAGGCCTACCTGAGTCTGTGCGTCTCTAAACACCGTTCCGCAAAAAATGTTGTTCTATTTTATTGAGAAAGCCAGTGGCGGGGCAACGCTGAGGTAATTTAGTTAAAAAAATTAGTTCACATAAATTGTTTTTATTTATTGTTATCACCATATTTGTTTGCTTGGTCAGTGTCTTTAGGGGTTTTGGATCATTTGCTGTTGTAGGCTCTAAGGACCTTTGAAATAACTGAAAGAAATAACTTGGCGAAGTGAACTGTAATGCGGTTGACAGACCAGGAACTACTTTATAAGCTGAGTATTTATTGAAAAAAAATATAATAATAATAACTGAACATTCATCAATAAATACCAAGATTTCAGCAGCCCAGTGTTATAATTAGAGTTTAATGTAGTACCATTTAGGAGAATGATCAACATGTTTGTGAATTACCCGTATTCCTAATTCAACATTTTCTCCTCCGTACACCTCCATCCCTCCATCCAGAGTCCCGATCTCACCAAAGAACAGACGATCAACCACGAGTATTCCCATTACAGAGGGACTCCTGGAGAACAGGCCGAGCAGAAAGACACTGTTACACTCTCATTTGGGGTGGATTGCATTATAAAATATTAAACCAGCAACACACACTTACTTTCCTGGCTGTGAAGGATCGTTTTGATCGTACCACTTCTGTGGGAATCCCACGTACATGCACCAGAGAGCCCAGTCAAAACCATGAGCAGAGGCGAAATACTTTGTCACTTGCAAGTCATAGTAATTGACTTTATCAAACACGGGGCTCAGGACCAGCGTACGGTCAGCCTGGATACGTGCAAGCAGAGGCTCCGCCCTAAAAGAGAGGGAGTACTTGAGAAACATTTCATACACCTTAATACCAATAAACCAGTTTTGATTGTAGTTAAAAAAATAAAGGTGGAGCATGATTTTCAGATAACTGAGCAAATATTTAGTTTACTGACAGACACTGAATCAGTTTCATACTTCAAGTTGAAGTACTAAAATTACTTAAAAACTAAATTCAGCATAAATAGAAATATTGCAAAAATGAATAAAAATGACAAAACATAAAAATGACTAAAACCTGAAATTAAAATGAAAACTTTTAAAATAAATGCTAATTCAAAATATTAATAAATACTATAATAGCATATAAATAATACTCAACACTGCTTCACACCGGTAATGCAATGTTATTTTAAGACAGAGAATCTCATCTAGCTGAACAAATATTTATTTTATTTCCAAATACTAAAGTCAACTGAGCAGTTTCACACCATTTGACATGGACCTCAATGTGGGCGTCCAAAATGGCAACCACATCTCCAGTGGAAGCCTTCCACCCTGAGATTCTGGCCTGGGAAAGTCCTTTCTGCTCTGAATGGGTCACCGTCTTCACCAGGCCTGGGTGCTTCTCATTGATGGAGCTGATATAAACATGTAGCTGTGTTTTCAGATCTTCTGCAGAAGAGATACATCCAGAATTAATAGCTCATTTTGTGCACAATATGCATCTGAGACTAGGGTTGGATGGGGTTTTGAGAGAAACAAACCATTTGTGCTGTGGTCGTCCACCAGTATGATCTCTTTGAGCAGGTGGGCTGGAGTTCTGTCGATGATGCTGCAAATGGCTCTTTGAATGACAGACAGAGCCTCATCCAGATAAATCAGCACCACGCTGAGGGTGGGCAGATTGTGGGGGTATTCACGGCCAATGCATCTACAGAAATGGACGAATGCATCAAGACAGATGTTGAATTTCAGAGCGTGTCCATAAACTGCTGAAACTCACCTGTGGTCTCGAGTGTCCGGCAGCTCCCGGTCCAGAGGCAACTGGTCACTGAGGAAGGCATTATAGCCGTATTTCTGAAAGAGATCCTCAGCCTTCCTCTGGTCGAGCTCAGGAAGTTCAACAGTCCATTGCTTAAAGAGATTTGAGTTTGGGAACAACTTCTTTGCTGGCTTCTTCTCATTTCTCACTTTAAGGCTTTTCTTTTCTGCAAAAAATGTTTCATTTTACACATCACTGTCGACAAGAATCGCTTCAAATTAATACAAACTCACCAAAATAGTGATTAAAATGTACATGTAAAAATGAATGTGCACTCATTTTCTAAAATTTTGAATAGTACTCTTGAAAAATGTTTTTCATGTTTTTAAAAAGATATTTAAAAATACAGTACATTCAAAAAAGTGATATCAGTAGTCTAGCAACAGCAGTAATTTCAAGGGAGTGAGTTGGCAGACAGGTTGCGATCACATGACCAGTTAAAATCTACTCGCTTTATCTTCATAGTCTTACTGCTTTTGGCTGTTTCAATACATTAATAATGGCTGACTGTGAATGAAACGTTCAACATTCACATCGCTCACTGAAGACTTTTGCTATTGCATCATTATATCACAGAAAGAGCAAGTTATTTACTTCTGTAGAACAAAAAAGAGAATATTTTGAAGACTGTTCACTCTATGCCATAGAAGATCCATTTTAGGTTATTTTAAGAACCTTTATGTGAACAGTTATTAAAAGAACAATTTTTTTCCTAATGCAAAAAAAAAAAAAATTAATAATTTTAATGCATTTCAATAATCTGAAGAATCTTTTTCCACTATAAATAATCTTTTGTGCAATGTTGTTCTTGCACGATTGATATACCAATAAAGAATCTTTCATTTTAAGATTGTTGCCAACCTAACAGTTTTGGTTACCATATACTTTGGTTGTATGGACCCAAAAATTGTCGAGATTTTTTTCAAAATTATGGTTCACTGAAAAACGTTAGGGCTAGATTGCTTAAAGAGTAAAACAACTGTTGTTGTTGTTTTTTAATCCAATTAAACTGCTAAAAACATTTTACATTAACTCACCCACTGCTATTAATTGAGCCTCCAGTTTGTCCAGCTTGTTAAGAAGAAGTGCGCTGTGTAACGAGAAGTTCTGCTGGACTTGGTGGAGCTGCTTCTCTTGAGTTTGGATTTCCCACTTGACAGAGCTCATATAGAGAAACACCACAGCAACAGACAAGACTGGGAACAAAGTCTTCACAAAGCTTCTTCTCATGATGATCAGAACAACAAAGGTCACAGAGTGAGTTGTTTTCTAGATGTTTTCCGTCTTCATGTGTTACTCTGAGGTACTGGTTCAAATTCTACGCTTCAAGCATTTGTGAAACTAATGTTTGCTGAGTGTTTGTGACACTATTGTTGGTCACATTATTTATAATTATATTGGGAGGGAGAAAACCAGGACACTGAATCCTGGTAGAGGTGGTAGAGTTAAACACTGGGGACGACTTTTCACAGGCCATCAATATAAACCAAAACAGTTTTCGACTGCATGCTGAATAGAACTACAAAAAAGATCAATTAGAAATAAACTTGCTAAAATATCCAATTGATATAAAAATGTTAAAATGTAAACATTAAAACAGGTTTTAAAATGTTAACATTAAAGTTTCTCATGTCATGTTAATTTATGAATTACAGGTGACACTTGTTATACCAATAATTACTGTATTTAATAAAAATGATTTTTTTAATTGAAAAGGACCCAAAAAACTTCACCAGAATATAAAAGTGAAAAATCTACAGTGCCCACTGTATTTTTTAGTGAGACTGTTCACAAAGAGTTTTGTGGTTTTGAGTATTTTACAATAACATTCAACACTTAAAATCTTTGTTAAAAAGAGTTGACACAGTATTACACATTAAGTTAATTTATGAAGGAGCACTCTGCTTCTGCAAACAAGATCTACAAGTTAAACAGGCCATTTAACACTATAAGAGTTATTTGTCTTACTCTGTAAATGAAGTGCTGGTGAACTGGTTTTCAGCTTTATTTGTATAGCGCATTCACAATACATACTGTACAAAAGAAGATTTGCAAAAACAAAGCACCACCCCAGATGACTATGGCGAGAAAAAGCTTCTCTTGTTCTCCTCTCCTCCAAACATGCTTCTTTTTAACCACTAGAGGGAGGCATCGCTTGAGCATTAACTGAGGGAATATAACATTAACTTGTAGCAAATATAAGATGTTTTCACTACCTAAATGCAAAGGGATTCATATTTCATTAGATTACAAAAACATCTTTGCTAACCGTTATGTTATGTTCTGATCACTTGTGTTCAGGATTTCCTTTTCCCCAAAAATGCTAGTTAATGTTTATTGCATTGGACTAAAACTTAATGACTTTGCTCACACTGGGTGTAACAACTTCACAAATTTTTTTTTTTTTTTTGAAAATGTTATACTTTTTTGGTAGAACCCCCCCACCCCCACCCCAACACACACACACACACACACACACCTTGTGGTGTTCCCATTTTCAGTTTATAAATTTCTTGTTATGCTATATTATTACCAAATATTGGATTCAATCTTGCTTCCTTTGAATTTACACAGATTTTGTATTTCTTTTTGAAACTGTCTGATCGCAAGCTTCATTGATTTGGCCTTATGCCCCTCAGTTTTATCATAATATAGCATAATGAGAGATTTATAAGCAGTTTATTTAAGTCATTTTTGACCAAATAAGGAAAAGGTTTTCAGCACAGCGCAAGGGTTATAAGACAAGTGATGCACATATTATGCAACAATGAAATGTGATACTAACATGATTTTAGCATATTTAGCATATCTTTATTTATCAAAAAGTGCATATTTACAAAGCTAAAACACACCATAAAGAGACATTAAAAATATTTAAAGCACAACAAAAAAGTTGTTACATATTATTACATATTATTGTAAGCGAGGGATGAAAGGGCTTAAATTCTGGACAAATTTCAGTAAAAGATATCCATTCTTTCTTACCATTTTTTTCCTGCCCCATGCACTACAAGTTCCCAAAAGCCATTGCAAAGCTTTCGAATTTAAAACAAGTTTGTTTAGTTCGCAGCAGCATTAGGGTGAAGGGGTTTGACTCGAGCCATACGGGAAAGTCCTAAACGCAGCCCCTGTCCTGGAGACTTCACATGTGCATTGTGAGACGCACCGGGACTCCGGCCAAGCAGACCTGGAGATGGAGTTAGAAAGAGTTTACAAAAGGACACTTTTCTGTTGTGGGCTGTTCTGGTGAAAATTCACAACTGCACAGTGATGACTGGAGCTTTTAGTCTCACCAGGGGGATTCCACTTAGGCAGTCTGGCCCCTGCAGGACTGGAGCAGACTGCAGGTTTAGAGAGAGGCGGAGTAGTAGGCGCCTTCTTCAGTCCAGGCATAGGAGCAGCAGGACTCCGACTGATCGCTTGGCTGGGAGCTGTCAAAGAAAGAGACACGTTAGTGTAGTTGATATGGTCTTTTGCCAGACTGTAAAATTTAAAAACAGAAAAAAATGTACCTGAGCCTTTGACTTTTGCTGGCTTTTTGTCTTTCTTTTCTGTCTTGTTCTTTGCAGCTGGTGGGGCCTTTTTTTCAGTCTTCTGTTTCACAACCTTCTTTTTCTTTTTCATAGTGAATGTCTCGTCTTCGCTCTCATCTTCTTCAGTAAAGTCTGCATCACTTTCTGAATCTGCAACAAGAACAAGCTTAAACAAATGGCTACGTTTTGTATCCGAAGTACTGAAGTATTAAGCTTTATCATGTAAACACTGAAAACAGTCCAGGCCCATAATAATTCTGAGCGTGAAGGTCCTCAGATTACCTGGTGTGTTCTGAGCCTGGTAGTCCTCATCATCTCTGTTGTCCTTCTTCTCCTTCAGTGGTTTTCTCTGCTCCTCTGAGGTTTCCTTCTGTTTAGAAATACTGGTAGGGGAGGCGTCTATACTGATCAGATTCAGCCCTGAAAACAGAATAGTAATAAACACAGAAATCACATATTGTAACATTACCTAACATTCATAAAACTCTTGTTTGTTTTTTATATATCAGCTTCATAGTGTTCTCAAAAAGATACTTTTTTAACACACTGATTTTTACATTTCCAAATTTCAAAGTCAGAATTTTGTAGTTACCTAAACTTCCGCCATCAATGCTACAATTGGACAGCACAGGAGGAGAATCTGGATGAGGCTGACCTTCGCTGACTGTACAAAATCAAGGGAGTTTTGTTTAGAGGTTTTTGCATGCTAATATGTCAAATAAAGCTCCATTAATATGTACTTAGAATCTGTAAAAATAATCAAAGAAAAAATGATCTGTTTGTGGCCCTGTAAAAAACAAAATAATTATTCATTATTACCTGAATGGCTGCCCTCAGCGCTGCAGTGTATTAGAATAGGTGGTGAACACTGAGGAGGCTGAGAACTGTCATGTTCATCTGCAGTAAATAACAGTAAAACATAGCTTGTCACTTCCTGAATGAACTCCATGATGCTTTATTATAGCAGTAGTACACTCACCTGTTTTGGTTGTAGGCTCTCCATCTTGTGTTCTTGAAGAGTCCAGCAATGATAATGACAGAGCTGTCTCCAAATCTCTTTCATAAAGTTTGTCCTCCAGAGACTCCCTGAAATAACACAAAAGTCAAGAATCAATGGTGCTATTATATATTTGTATACACAGTGGTTCATGTGGAGATACTATAATTAGTAATAAAATTTGACCCTGGACCACAAAACCAGTCTTAAGTCGCTGGGGTATATTTGTAGCAACAGCCAAAAATACATTGTATGGGTCAAAATTATCGGTTTTTCTTTTATGCCAAAAATCATTAGGACATTAAGTAAAGATCATGTTCCGTGAAGATATTTTGTAAATTTCCTACTGTAAATATATCAAAACTTTGATTAGTAATATGCATTGCTAAGAACTTCATTTGGACAACTTTAAAGGCGATTTTCTCAATATTTTGGTTTTTTTTGCACCCTCAGATTCCAGATTTTCAAATAGTTGTATCTCAGCCAAATCATACATCAATGGAAAGCTTATTTATTCAGCTTTCAGATGATGTATAAATCTCAATTTCGAAAAACTGACCCTTATGGTTTTGTAGTCTAGGGTCACAAATGTCTTTTCATTACAAAAAAAAAAAAAAAAAAAAAAAAAGTCAAATTGATTTTTGTAACCTCTTCCTGCTTCCTGAGCTGGTGAGATCAACAACTTCATTTGGAGAGACACTTGCAGTTTTGAGGTTTCTCTCAGAATCAGGGTCTTTGATGGCCGTTCGAGCTTTTTTGGGAGGAGGTTTTACACAGGCAAAATCCTCATCTGTCAGATAAATCGTGTAAACATATTTATATGTCTAGCTAGCTTTAGTTCTGAGCATTTTGAAGTAATATTGTCTCACCATCATCGTCTCGGAAGTCTGTGTAGTTGACAGCTTTCTTATTTCTGATGACAAGCAGAAAACACATTACATCAAACAAGATACTGATATTACACATTTCTGAACACACGCTGATTGTTTAGGAAAATATCAGGACATTAAATGCCAAAGAAAAAACAGCTGTCAGATACAACAAGCACATATAGAAAGTGACACGAGAACCATAATCTAAGGTATGGACGTATTTGGAAAACATTCATACGCACCTGGATGGTCGGTCCATTCTTTAGATCAAAAATTAAAACTAAAATGTCACGTTATGTCCCGTGAATATAGGCTACATTCAAACACTGACACCGCTGTATTTTAACGTTTCGTAGCTACTGAAGGTTATGCTGCAAAACAACCAGCAATCAAAATAACTGTAAGTTTAAAAACATAATGTAAATTAGAAAGTCTGTCTTTGTGTCATAAGTTTTATATACACGTTGTTTTGGTGTGAGGTGATACACAACCCGCCTGAAAACAAACGACGGATATCTATCTGAATACACCAATTTGCAATTCAATAAAATCTTTCTATCGTTGTCACTCCAGTTTTACACAAGGTAATTGATAAAATATATATTATTTTATCATATATATTTAATATATTTTTCTAATTATTATATGTTTGTTAAACTTCGACGAAACTTCTACCTGGTACAAGCTTTTTGTACATTTTGTAGAAATCTCGAATCTGCGGATGTGGTTCTGTATGGCGGGAATACGTCACACTATTATGTTTTCATTTATAAATTACAATATTTTGTTTTATGTTAGTACACCGATGTAAATAGTTGTTAGTTATTTCTGTAGACATTTTCTGTCAATTTTCTTAATCTTGTTTTTATAACAATAAACACTCAAGAAATAGGCTACTTTGGGCAAAATAAATAAATAAATAAACAAACAATGTAGGAGGTAATGAAAAATATGGTCTTTTGAAATATTATAAACAGATTTTTCTTCTTATTGCAAGGCCACAAAAATTAAAGTTTAAACTTTAATTTTTGTGTTTAACATTTGTGTTAACACAAAATTAATTTAACAGTTTGCCAATGTTACAAGAATATCAGATTCACGATGGGCAAGACACTAGGCAAAGCTATTATTTTTTTATGCACTGGACAGTTTTGAGGTTTTTGGGCTTTGCTTCCATAACATGTCTTTTTTCAGACTAATGGAATGAAATCATTCAAAACTGATAATTTAACAGTTTGTTATTTGCATTTCAGTTGCAATGAATATCTTTAAATGCCATCTTTAAATCCTCTTCTCACTTCTTTATTCTGGGTGTTTTTACAGAGGAGTTTGTTCATATTTCACCTGATTTATTTAACATTTTTCGATTTTGATTTATGGTGTGATAACAAGAGATATCCTTAAACTCTAAAACGATGTAAAAACCCTTAACTCTAATAAGAAAAAATGGCGTTTGAACCTGATTTTATCCCATTTTTTTTTAGATTTCTTCTGGAAATGTGTGCACATTTAATAAGGCAATGCATCATTTGCATACAGTGTTGGGAAGGTTACTTTGGAAATAACAGATCACAAGTTACCCTATTTAAAACATAAGTAGTGTAACTATTTCATTTTTTAAAGTAATGTAACTGATTACATTTGATTAATTTTCTTTGTAACAAATGTTTTCAACTGTTAATCAACTCTCAGACAGGTTGTAGCCTAAAGCTTTCAGTGGCAATGTGGATTGATGTAACTGGTATGTGGTCCGCTATAAATTCAAACAAGAGAACTAATCAAAAGCATCAGAATAGCATCGCTTTTCTAATCAGCCTTTAAGCGGCAGAAGGCATCATGCACATCAAAATCAGGCAAAGCGACAAATTAGTAATCTTCAACATATCCTAGCTTTTTACAGAAAGTATTCAGATGGAACCCACTTTAATTTAATTACATGTTTTTTTTCCTCAGTGACTGTAATGGATTAGTTATTTTGTAATTAAATTATGTAACACCGTTACATGTAACTATATAGGTTAGTTACTATGTTTTATGTACTAATCCTCAAATCATCTAAGTGCAAATCTCTAGCTTATATAGGGTAAGCAGGCCATAGTGTAACTTAAATGTTGGCTCTCTTTAAGGCCCTTCATCCAAAAATAGCCAAAGTGCAGCCTTTGACATTGGAAACAAAACAGAATGTGGAAAGGTTTATTCTTAGAGACTCGGAGACTGGTGCAGATTGATCTTTCAGACTGATTCAGAGTGTTCATTAGTCACCTCTAATGATGGGAAAGTCAATGTTACACCAGTTAAATTTCCAACGAGGAGTCCAGCAACCAACAAGTGATAAAAAGATGATCTTAATTTTATTAGGTTTACTGAAGACAAATAAGACATATTTTCTTTCATCAAGAAACAAAACTTTATTTATTTAAAATGAGTATAACATTTCACTGCACATCTAACACTTAAAGCAAACATATAAATACCATAAATAAAACCTATGTAATTCATTAAATAAATAAATACTTTCTTGGTTTGACAATTGTTGTCCACAGGTGGTGTCCAGCACCAAAGACAAATTCATGGTGGCAGGTGAAAAAACTCAGGTTTTGGTTCTTCAGGTTTGTTGAGATGGAGATAGACTACACAACAGCCTAAAAATCTGTAGATCTCCACTTTTAAAAATAAAGGTTCTTTATTGACATTGATGGTTCCATAGACTTTCATGGAACCTGTATATCACACAAAAGGTTCTTTATAGTGGAAAAGGGGTTTTCAGATTATAAAAAAGTCCTTTACACTAAAAAAAAAAAAAATGGTTCTTTTAAGAACTGTACTTTGGGTAGCCAAAAATGGTCCTTCAGTGGCATCACTGCAAGAAACCTTTATTTTGAAACCTTTATTTTTAAGAGCGTACACGTGAAGCTGGTTTGAAATTATGTCCTTAAAACACTTATGTATGAAGAAAATGGTATGGTGCCACACTCTAACGTTGGCGCACCGACTTTGCGCAAAGCAGCGGCGGTTCAACAGTCAAGCCATGGAGGATCTGTAACTTTATCCGACAACTGCTGAAATCCGGGGACTGCCGGGGCTCGTGTCGTGAAGAAGATCCCACGGGTCATCATCGGAAGGGGAAACCAGGGTTTCCCTGGAGATGTTTCGACCCTCTGACGGCTCAAAGTCCAAGTCCCCATCGTCCTCTTGAGCAGCTCTGGAGTCTGACGCCTCTCCGTATCGGAGCGCGTTCAGCGGGTCTGATGGATTCACCTGCCGGTTTCTCCTCTCCCGGTGCTGCAGGCGCTCCAGTGGAACAGTGTTCTTCTCTGATAAGAAGAGAGAGGACTGAGGGAGGTTTTGTCCCGCTATGAACACCTGCTTCGCCCCGTCCAGGTTAAGCAGTATGCCATGCTTGGTGGAGTAATACACGTCACGATGGTTTTCCAAAAGTTTGTGGTGAAAAAGACAGTCTTCCTTATTGCAAACCGTCTAAAGATATAAAAATATACAAAGAGTTAAATAATGAATCAAACGTATTTTAAGCTTCATACATAGCCTACTGTATAAAAAAAAAAAAAAAAAACATCTGTGAAATTTACCAGAACTTTTGCCAGTTCTAGTAAAAGTTCCAGTTGCCAGAAATTTTCCGTATAAATGATAGAAAAAAAGGTTTTACGATTGAACTTTTATTTACATTAAAATAAATAAATAAAAGCGTATGCCTATATTTTATTATCTGATATAGGCTAGGCTAACTATAACAACCTATACTTAAGTACTAAAATATGTTTTGCAACTTTATAGCCTAATATAGGCTGACAGCCGCCAAAAACCACAACCACCACTTTTTCACCTCCAAAAACTTTAAATTTAACGTTAGGCTTCTTTATTGTAAAATTACTTGAAATGTCCCGTTATATTTATTAGTATTTCACCCTATAGCCAATAGTTTTAAAAAAAATTGTTAACCAATTTAGAAGTTTTTAGCATTTTTACCATTTTTTTACGCAAAAATGCGAACATTTTTGGCTATAACCTTTGTAGATATTACTCTGTAAATCTGGTGTCCTGCAATTGCTATTTCTACTTCATTTAACCCATAAAATTGAGTTTTCTTTGCATAAATTATTGTATTTAGGTTTATTCAGTGACATAGGCTAACATTTGAATAAAACCAGTTAAATTCAATGCTACCATTTTTAGATTCCATTAATATTAATAACAGGTCTATAATAATAGATTATAGCCTACCTTACCTTATTTTTCAATTTGTTTGAATACTTACAGATGTGAAAAGAGTTCCTCCTGCGTCCATACACAAAAATCGGTTACTTTTCACTCCAAATATTGCTAGACGGTCTCTGCTCTCTGCTTTCAATAAAATTACACCTGTTGAATGCAGAATACAAAGAGGAATAAGAAGGACATTATTTTATAGACAAAACAATGAGACATAAAACAACAATTTTTCTTGATTCATAGATTGGTGAGAGTTTGATTTTTATTTTACTGGCATAATATCCTAAATATGGATATTATGCTGATCAAAAACAGGATAGGCTACTCACTGTAGGACCCACGGTTTGTAGTTTTGCGCACATGTCCATTCGGGCTGATCTCCAAGTAGAAGTTGTTTAAGTCCGAAGTGGTCTGAAGGTGGATGTACCTCCGCGGGTTCCCCCAGCTGGAGCCCAGGAGGGGAGAGGGGTTAGGGGCAGCATCCGCAGATCTGAATCCCTGGAGAGCCGTGATCCACAGCGCAAGGACGGAGGAGCGCAGCATGCGCAGTTTGGAAAGTGCGCAACGCATCTTCACGAAGCGCAAAGTATGGATGCGTAAAACCAGTGTGCAGAGCTGAAGGAGTTGTGATGCGTGAAAGTTTGTGAGCGCGGCTATTTAAACGCATCCTGTGCCACTCCTTTACGCAACACTCGCCCGCAGAGCCAGAGGATGTGAGGAGGCGGATTCAACATGTCCACCTTCTGTTTGTTATGAAGGTAATTGACTGGTAAACCATAATTGGCTTGTCAATTTGGCACAGCTTTGACTTTCTATGTATCCTGACATCTTGCTGTCAAAACAAAACTGAAAACAAGAGTACATTTGAATAGTTTTTGTGGCATGTGTTGAAATCAGTTGGTCGTCTCCCAATGTTTCTCAAATGCTAAATCAACTTACTATGATGTATAAGTAAATATGTATGTTTATTTAGGAGTGTCTAACCTATAAAAATGTCCAAAGCTGTTAGTAGGGCGGTATCTTTAGATACGAAAGGTAAAAGGTACATCTTTTTACCTAATTTACACCAAAATGCCACATATTTTAAAAGTCCATATTATACCGCCGAGTGGTAGTTTTGTACCTGTGTTAGGTGACTGCATGATTAGTGTGCTGAACGGATAGTCGCTTTGGATAAAAATGTCTGCAAAAAGAATAAATGCAGCTGTAGGCTTAATGTAAATATAGTATGACCCCAATTTGAACTTCCTCAAGTTGGCCAGCAGAGGGAACTTGTGCCTCATTCACGAACAAGTAACGCACTAAAAATTGAGCAAAGCTGAACATGAGTAAAGCTGTGTGTATTAAGGTTGAAATTAAAAAATAAATACATAAATAAATATTAAAAATAAACAATTTTCGTTATTCATATATAACATAATAATATGATATTGCAACATACATAATAAACTAATGACTAAACTTTATCTTTTATATTTTTTAATACTTTATTTTTCTATTTGTATTTTAGAATTTCAAAATGGAAACAATTTGTATTTTGAAAGCAATTTTGAAAGCAGTTTGTATGGTATTAACTATAATAATTTGGGCTTGGAGAAGCAATGATTATCTCTCAAAAATATAAACATTTCATAATTTTTAACATTATGAAAAAAAAAAACATTTACAGAGAAACTGGATCCAATGGATGCATTTTAACTGTCAAGTTTTGCATATGAATCAGAAAAAAACATCAAATAACCAGGGAAGCAGTTTATGAATTACTTGCGAGTAGTTTATTGAACTGTTGTCATGTTGTAGAAATGATCCTGTATGAGTGTGACATCCTGACAGCGGTATTTCTAGAAAAGAATCAGTTCTGGGCACACTGTGCATGACTGCTCACTGTATTCGCTACTTTGAGCATAATTAAAATGTGAAACAAAAACACACGCAAATAAAAGAAATAAAAGAAAAAAGAAAAGAAAATACTTTTATTAACATCAGGAATATGATTAATCTGCTGTGCACAGCACATACGTAGAAAAGTAAAGGAAAAAAAAAATATTTTTCTCAAATCTGTATTTATACATAGCATCAACACTTGTTCTCAGAAACACGATTATGTCCTCAGTCTCCTACTTTCAAAAAATCATCGCAAGAAATTATAACTAAGGCAGGTGTGAGAGATGTCTTTATAAAGAGGAGCAGACAGAAACACACTTTTAAACAGAGAATATACAGCCACACAAAATCCTGGATTTTACTGATGTGCAGAATGACAGCTCAGTTCACATTTTGGATATGAGCTGAGTATAATGAGTATAATATACTCTACTATTAAAATAAATAATTAAAAAATTAAAAGTATATATATATATATATATATAATTTATGATATTACTGTAATATTAATAAAAGTAAGAGGCATACGATTTTTGTATACCATTTTCATCAGAGAAAATAGATAAAAGTAATTATGTGGTATGCTAGTGGAAAAAATGTGAAAAGAAAAATTATTACTGAATGATTAATGAGGCCTCACAGATATGGGGTCTTCACTGTAACAGGATCAGCCACACAAAGTCATTTCAAAACAAAGACAGTGCAAAGCAACAAACTGGCATCCCGTTCCAATGCCTCTGGTGCTCCAAAGATTCCAGAAACCCTCCCTGCATATGTGAGGAGGATTCAGCCAGTGACAGCTTGCAGTCATTCATGCACATACGTTTTTCTCATGAGTCCAGAGTGTACCAGGAAACTGGTGTCTATATTCTATGCCTAATAAACATTTTTACAGCTGTTGCTATAAATCCAAGCGACATACATCAGCATATCAGATGGCTCCGATTCCCAAATGTTCACACACATCGCTCATTCTTCACAGACTTAAGATGGTATTGTCACAATCAGGACACAAATTAAAGAAACAGCAACATTTGTCTCCCTGATTTAACTCCTCAATTCCTAATGCATCATTATAACACATTCAAAGGACATACTGTATTAAAATAGTACATTTATATAAGCTGACTTGCAGTATTTTAGTACCAGTCTGCCGAACCCATTACTCTTGAGTTACTTTATTTAAAATGCCAAAATGATGGTAAAAGCTGTGACCGTAGATGGCTGTTAAATAGCTACATTTCTGTGCTATAAATGTGTTTTATTGTTTTCGTAAGTGTGCAAGTCTCACTGGGACTCACAGTGATATGAATTCTGAGGCACATCAGCTAAATACAGTCCTCAATGGCACATTATTGACAAGAAACTTCCTAATTTACAAGTAATGACTGAATGCCCTTGAATACTGAAACATCTCTTCACAGATGAGACCACAAAACAAGCAGCTTGGCAGAGGCGAGAAATGATCGGCTTTTTTTGTCTCCCTAAAGTATTGCGTCAGTCCTGCAGAGGTCTGTCCTGATATATTCACTGCGCTAGAGGAAGAAGCCAGTCCCACAAAAAACTTTCCTTTTCATATAGTAGCAAACAAGTAAATAACTTAGTAAGGTCATAGCACTACTGGATTCACCCAACACAATCTCACTGCAATTCATAGCTGTTTTATGTTTGATTTGGCAAATTGTTGGCTAATACGTTTTTGTACGACCTGTTGCTTAGGTTTAGGAGTGAAGTATCATGCTTACTATTTTCTGAAAATTGTACAATTTTGTACAAATCACATTAATATGAAATCGCCACCGTGTAAAAAAAAAAAAAATGTTTTCTCATGAGATCAAGTTGAATTAATTTGGATTCGTGGTGACCTGAAAAGTCTGGCCTCAGATTCTTAAAGTTAACATGAAACGGTAACCAATCTACTTCTCTAATGCGATGAACTTCTGAGTGAAAATGGATATTTAATGGGAAAAAACATAGGTTTGGACTTGATCTTAGCTGTCAGAAATGATTTAAATCTTGAACAGTGGCTGTTTACAATTTTGCTAAAATATTACAGACAAACTTTTTTTTTTTTTGGAATAATGTGGCTCAGTAAATCTCAATAAGACCAGGAACTGATGTGAAGAAAGCAAATAGGGATGATTTTGATTTCATGCTGACTAAACTGTAGACAAAATTTAGGGGAAAAAGATCAATTTAGTGTAGAGATGTATGAAGCACAGCTCACACAGAAATCACTTTAAAACCAAGCAACTTTATGTTGTTCAGTGCAAATTCGCATGACCAAATCTGTGTAGGGAACCGACTGCATGATTTCATGTTGAAATTACTGGAATTCACCCAACAGAGCAATGGTAAATTCAGTTAAGAACAACCTTAATTGAATGCAGCATGGATCCAAACACATGATAATGAGACCACAATGGACTTGAGGAAAAGAAACGAGACCTTGGACGGACGTTTTCCACCAGTTCAACTCCATGGCTATGACCTTGGACTAAAGTTGGATGGAAAACCATAAAGAACCCTAGTGCTACAACTGGAATCTCAAGGCCTTTTACAAGACTACCCATGTTGCGAGGGAGACGTCACCAGCATGGCCTCTGCTCAGGTATTCCACCCCCACATACTTCAAACAGATTGAACAAACAACCAGGCCATAAGTCTTTCTAAAATAACGTCATTCCTTTCGGTTCCTTTCCCTTTAACCCTCATGCTGTGACACGAAGAGATTTGCTATTTCTCAAAACTGCTAGTTAATGTTATCGCATTGGACTAAAACTCACTGACGTTGCTCACACAGGGTATAGCAACTTCCGCAAAATAATTTTGTACTTTTTTGGAGGTTTTTCCACCTTGTTCCACCTCTAAAGTGAACAACAAGTTTCTCATTATGCTATTTTATTGCCAAATATTGGATTCTCTGGATCTTTTTATCAACCTGTTTTCTTTGAATTAACATGAGTTTTGTTTTTGGAACTGATTGATCAAGGGTGTCATTGATGAGAGTTCATGCATCTCACTTTTTGAGTGACCAATGGCAAAATGATCCACAAATAATGTTTTTTCACTCAAAAACCGAGGTGCATAAGCTCAGATCAATGAGGCCTACGACCAACCAGTCCATAAATAAAATCTGTGTTAATTGGAAGAAAAAAGATTAAATCCAAGATTTGGTGATAATATAAGATTAACAAGAGATTTACAAGCAATTTTCAAAAGGCCATTCATTTTTGACCGGAAACACCAAACTTGGCTAAAGGTTTTCAGTACAGCACAAGGGTTAAATAAACAGGGTGGGGTGACATTTGGTGACAAACTGATGCAAACCAAATCAGACATACCAAAATCATAAAAAAACTGAGCGTCCTTCAGTTCGGATGCCACACGGTGTCTGCCCTGTAATTACATTTGCATAGAGCAGCAGTCGCGAGTGCCACTGCAGTGCCTCTGCAGCGACAGGAAAGAGCCAGACTCGACTGCCCCCTCGACCAGGATTCACACACACACACACACACACACACACCCAAGCATCCACATGGACAGGTGCACACACATATACTCACACCAGAAGCAAAAATAAATAAACATATACTGCACGTATTCCCTTGAATCAGATACCATCATGGATGGCAGTGTGCCTTTAGCAACAAGCGACAAAGCTCCGGGCTACTGGCGTTTTCAGTGCACAGTCAGTATTTACAGTATTTTCATTGGTTTAGAAGACGTTCTCATTCACAGCAACGCTTAAAGCTTATTTTCAAGTGCTCCTTTTGTTCAGGCAAAACTGTGGTAAGCAATAGTATAATCGAACCGGCCATATTTAACATTTTCAGTGTGCGCTTGCATCAGTTCCCCTGTAGGTATCTCATTTTTTAGTTGTTTTTTCCTGTTTTCTTTATAAAAAGTTTAATTCTGATTGCAAAAACAGTCTAGTCCACAAATAAAACGTACAGCCTCAAAGCTCCAATAGGGGTTCGGCTAGAAAAGATAATAGCCCCTTTCACGCATACTATCTGTACTGGTAAATTACTGGTAAATTACAGTTTAGAGATCACGTGACAACAGGACTTTTTTTTTTCTTTTTTTTTAAATACCGGTAAATCAGTTCTAGGAGTGTTTTGGATACTATTGTGTGGCGTTTTGTGTCAAAACACGTTCTGTGTGACCATTCATGGAAGCCTGTTTCTGACACGGTATAAAAAAATAAAAAGGCAAGACTGTTTTCTCTGAATTTTTCCTCAAAATTGTGACAAGCTGTTTACATCTCACAATTCTGTTTTTTGTTTCTGCCACAGAAAATAAGATAACTGAAAAGTTTTCACTCACAATTCTGATGTTTGGGAGAAATATCTCACAACTGTTTCTCACAACTTTTCAGAACTGTGAGTTTATATCTCACAGTTCTGACTTTTTTCCACAGAGTTCTAAGTTTACATCTCACAATTCTAATTTTTTTTCTCGAAATTCTGTTTATTTTTTCTTTCAGCCACGGAATAAAATATAAAAGAGGTAATTGGGACTTTTTTTATCTCACATACCTTTATACCTCCCAATTTGGACTTTTCTCCTAAGAACTGCGAAATGTTTACTAACCGTAAACTCGCAGTTGCAAGAACAAAGTCCAAATTGTGCGATTAAAAAGGTGCAATTACTTTTATTTTTTTTATTTGGTGGAGGAAACGGGTTTCCATGATCCCCCCTTATGCCTGTCACTCAGAAGACAAAAAAATGTTATCAAATTGAAATGATAGTTAAACCAAAATGCATACGAGCCAATGAAGAAAAGTACTGCGTCATTTCCAATGACATCACAGAGTTTACCGGTATTTTGGTACTGATGCATGAATGATCTCTTAGCAGTACATTGCGTACTGGAAAAGTCATTCTGGTAATTTTTACAGCAATTTACTGGGATTGCCAGTGAAAGGGGCTAAAGTTACACCTCATTTCTGAGTCGACAGCAGACGATGCCGAACGCCAGAGATGATCAGTGTTTACGAGCCGCTCTCGCGTCTCATACGGCGTTCCTCTAATTAGAGAAAAGTAAAATAAAGCAGAGATGCACACCCATCCCCCTCGCCCCTCTCCGGGGCCCTTGTGGGACAGTCCCCGCGGTGCCCTGGCTAACATATCAGCCCTATTTCTGACGCCCCGGGGCGTTCAGAGCATGCATGTTAAAGGGGCGGTGTGCGGGAATGCCAAGGCACCTCAGTGCGACATGCAGCAAGAGAGATCTGCTTTCTTTTGAGTGCTCACACAACCCCACAGCATGAGAAAAACAGAAAGAAAATAAAGTCAAAGATAAAAAAATAAAGACTCGTTATGCTTGTGTTGGCTCAGACTGAACTAAAAATAACAAGCGTAACTTCATGCATCCTTTTAAACCATCTAGGTAGCTCTTTGAGGTAATAAAAAACATAATTTCACTGTAAAAAGCCGAGGAGGACTTCCGTCATCCATCCTAGAGTCTGTTCGATTCTTGGCAAGCACCTGATTACAGAAAGGAAGGCTGGGAGAGCCTCCACATCCATAATCAATAATATATATATATATATATATATATATAAATAAAAGAAGTAAGCAGCGACGGATAGCATATTCAGAGATCCTAATAAAAAGCTGACCTATCCAAATATACATATAAAAAAAGAAGTAGTACTATTTTGGTGATATTCTTGCAGTTCCTTGTATGTTTGTGTGTCAGTTTTCAGATCTCTCGGGGAGATCAGTGCAAATGAAGAATTATTGCAAGAGTCTGCTCATATTCGTGGGAGGAAGTGGGTGACCGTCATGGCGGTGGTGGCCTTGTTGCCTCGCTTCCCTCGGCCGTGTTTGCTGAGAGCGACATAGAATCCCTTGTAAACGGAGGACTCGTAGGCATTGTAGTTATTTGGCAGCAGGGTCTCCTTGAACTTGCATTCATCTTTAAAGGTAGCCTGAAAGACAAAGAGAAGAGAAGGAATGTGAATGCTAGCATTCAGTTGGAGGCACCAGTGTTATTTTAGTATCACTGAGATATTAATTCTTCAAAATAGTTTTTAATCATTTCAATTTTAGTTATTTATTCATTTATGTAGTAATTATATTGTTTTTGTCATTTTTATTTGTTATTGTTTTTTTATGTCTATATAGATGTCTATGGTTTTAATATCACTGAGAAACTATTTTAGTTTATATATATTAATTAGTTTCTGTTTTTTGTTTTAAATTTTGTTCAAGTTGAAGTGATTTTGTTGTGTGTTTTTATCATGTTAGTTATTGTTTTTTAATATGTCTATGTAGTTTTTCATTAATATAAGTTAATTGTTTTAGTACATCAAGTTCAGCTAAATGACAACTGGAAAATTTGTGTTATTTTAGGATCATTGAGATACTACTATAGTTTTTATTTTTGTATTTTCCATTTTCATGTTAAAGTTTTAGTAATTTTGTTTTGCGCTTTTGGCAACTGCTGAAATAAAAAGTTTATTTTATTTCAAGTAACAGATATGTTCGTTTGTGTGTGGTTTTAGTTTTAGTTAGATAATAGAGTTAGTTAGGTAATCGCGTTTTAGTTAAGATAATAACCCTCCAATGCACATGAAGTTTGCTTTCATGACTATTAGTGCTTTTCTATTTCAATGAATCAAACATCTGAGCAAATAAATGAGGCTTCTGTGAAGCAGTAAGCAACTCATAAACAACAGCACTGTTTTGCACATGACTTTGAGTGCAAATACATCTAACCTCTTTCTCAGCCTGATTTCCCATAAAAGAACAACATACTGAACAAACTTGCAAAGAAACTTTCAGCTGAGCCTGGTTCCACAAGAAACCCATTAACCTGAAGCATTAATCTAATACTAATCCCTGAGCTAAACAGGCCTTTTAATTAAAAACCACTTTAATGATGACTGCAAGACCGGCCTGTGGCGTCCGCTTTATCTCCGCTCGTCCAGAGGATGCTCTAGTAACGCTCTGCAGTTTTTGGATAAAGCTGTCATGCGCTCATGGGCCCCTAAGGACCAGTGTTGCACTGCGCTTGTCACACCTATGCCAAACTTCAGCCAAGTGAATCATTTACCCTTCAAACCTGCAGACACACTTTAAATTAAACACATTACATGTAAATAACAAACTACATAATCACGACTACTGCTATTAACTGTTCAAATCAATGTGTAACTACAAGCTGCTCTACAAAATATTTCAATTTATACACACATTTCATTACACATTAAGGCTAATTTGTGACATTTTTCCCAGTCATCTCCCAATTTACCAGGATTCCCCCCAATATAACACAGTATATAAGATAAGATGAGAACTGCAACTATGCACTGCATGTGCGACTACACCCAGTGAACTAACTACCAGCTAATATAAAAGAATGAGGCGTTAGTTTAATGCAAGCAATTATTATAAACCTTTAACTCGTGCTTGAGAGGCGCTTTGGCGCTGTGCCTGCATTTAATGAACCGTTTAATAATAATTTGCAAAAGCCGCGCAGCTGTGGCAAACGTCCTGCTCCAACACATTATATTTATAAGGCATGACTAATTGAATGCAGCACACGCAGTAAACACTATTATTAGTCGCACGACCCCCTCACGTGCCAAATGCATGGGTCATGAATTAGTTCAAAAAACGCACAATGGAAGCATCACCTGTTTAACACACACGCACTCGATTTTCGGGGATGCAAAGCCTCGTTGCATTGGCAGGCAGAAAGAAAGGCGACACGGTTGCGCACACCTACCGTTCCGTACAACCTTCCTCTGTTATTCATTGCGACAAACAGCTCGCTTTTCACACCGTACAGGCTAACCACTCCTCTGGCCACAGTGGAGATCTCTATGAGACCTGCTCAAACAGAACAAGCATGTTACACACAACAAAGCGGCTCCGCGTGACTCAGAACAACAAGGCATGCGGTGGGTGGAACCTCTGCAGGTGCCAATTGTGGATGCGCAAATGGCCTCTCTCGCGCCACTAGACTACTATATTATTGCCGAAAGACGAACATCCCTCACACTTTGAGAGTCGTGCATGTTCTAAGCGCTTCTGGGCCGCACAAGGAGCCGGTGTAAAAATAAGTTGGCATCTATATCCGTCCCAGCATTCATGTCATGTTTAAGCCTAGCGCAGATATTTAGCACTAATGGATACTGTGTATGTGTGTGTGTGTTTTAATAGATTTGTCTTTGCGTCCAAAGACGAGTGTCGCTTCTAAAGAATAAAGAGCTCTGCGCAATTAATTATTGCATTGTTCCGTGAACTCACTGTACTGGTTCTCATTATGTACACCGTTTATCTTGCCGTCTGGGAGGACCTGAAGATGAAACCCGATGCCTACATTGCAGTACAGCCTCCGCACTCTTTTGATGCCCAGCAAATAGTCATTCTCCCAGTTCGCCTCTGGTCTCTCTCCAGAGATCCCCAGCACGGATCGGGAGAAGAGGCTCTCCCATCGCTTCTCCAGTAAAGTTGTCCTATTAGTCCTACTCGGAAGCGGACTGGAGGACACAATCCCAACTAGGAGCAATCCTAAGAGCAGAACGGCAGTCCTTGGCCAGTGCTGCTCGTTGGCCTCGCAGGACATACTGATGAGGAGCCTTTGCGCAATGGCCATCGGGTTTACCTTCGGGGCACGTGGTCAAAATTAATGGCACTAAAAATACCCCTCTTCTAGTTTTTCTTCCCTCGGCATGGTGGTGCAGGCTTAATTTAGCGAGGCAGGTCAGGACTTCGGGCATGCGACGGTGGCCCGAGATGAGAGCGGCGGAAGAACGGGGAGAGAGCGCGGAGACACGACTTGAGGTGGAGAAGGTGGTGATGACCATGTTTTGTAGCTCCGAAGCCTCGGGTCGTGGAGAATGCCACTCACCAAAATCCCTATCTCACCTCAGAAGCCACCCTCATCCTTACATGACATCATATATCAGGGGAGGGGGAGGAGAGAGAGTGAGTGAGTGTGTGTGAGAGAGAGAGAGAAAGTTGCGAGCCGCGGGCTGATGATGATGATGGGACGCTGCTGTCACTCCACGTGTGCAATGGGGGTCGCATGCTGAGCCTTATTGGACGGCTTGCGCGCGATCATGGGATGCGATGGGCACTCTGGCAGCGCCCAAATCGGGACGGTGGTCATATGTCTGACAGCCCTGCTTCCTTATTTAGAAGGATGGTGTAAAAACAGTCCACTTGTCACCGGAGAGCAATGGCACCCCTGTCTGTCACATCCCAGGCTGTTTGTGCGGGAAGTTTACACAACGACCTGATTCCAGAATATTGCGCTCCCACGATGCGTGCCGATCGTAACGTTCCCCGTCTCCTGCATCGCGCAGCCTGGTCTTTTTATCTTCCCGGAGGCTGCCTGCCTCTCTGGATCTTGCGGCGGGGATGCTGAGCAAAACGCACCTTCAAGAATGCTCGGACCGCGCGCAATGTCCGGACGTCAGCAGATGCTGCGCTTCGTTACGCGGATCTCCAGGTGCGCGGAGAGTACAGCGAAGCCGGATTGTAGTGACGCTTGGGGAGGCGCTGTTGTTGGCAGCGTGTTAAAGCGCCAATCACGTTATTTCAGCAGTTGCCTGGCTCCTCTGGAATATGGAGCAAATATCAATTATTAATTCTAAGTCGACACATTTCAGGACTGTGAAATATGCCACCCACAAAAATGTTCATTCTTGCTTAACATATAACAGGAAAAAAAATAATAAAATAACATAACATCTTTATACTTTTATTATAATTTACAAAATAAAATTTAAAAAACGTAATTTTATTCATTACATTTTTATTCCAATAATTAAAAAAATAGATTAATTTATTTTATTTTATTTGTATTTTATTTTTATTTTTTTACATTTTAATTGAAAAAAACCCTGAATAGTTAATTATATAACATAGGTAAATATATATTATATACGTAAAAAGGTTATTAAAAAATATATTAACTCTGCAAAATTCAAAATACAAGTAAAACACCTGTAAAAATCAATATGGAAAATTCCTTCATATTAATACAGTACCCTTTGTGCCCTATTTTTTACAGAGGATTTGTTTTAGAGCGCAGTCATACATGACCCTTATGGGACAATATAAAAGAAAAACTAGACCTTATAACACTTCAATTAACCAAGTATTCCCATTTAGAATTGACAGCTGTCCTTCAGGTTAACTGAAGAACTGCAGTGTGTAGCAATAAAACTAAAAGTCATGACTTGAACATTTGTAGCTGAGTAGTCATCAGCTGTCTTTAAAAGCTCTTGGTAAACGGTGACAGTCTAATTAGCAAAGAAGTCTCAAATCGGTAGCAATATACCTGAACCCTTCTGACCCTTCAGCACCAACACAAGCAGCATGATGACGTCATTGCAGGGCCTTGACATGTAAAGCTGCTTTGACACATAGTGTATGAAAAAAGTAGGACAATTTTAATGATGTTGTATTAATTGCTCATATAAATCCGGTTGCACGCATTAAAGCTGATGCACAGAACAGCGAATCCACCCCGTGGCATAATTCACACAATTTCCACACGTCCATTCTGATAATACAGCAAAACCAAGATCAAAGCAGACATTTCAGCATTCAGCTGTCTCCGCATCTCAAGTTCAGACAGATTACGGCACACCCAAACATCTGCTGCACATCTCTTCAGTTTACCTGAGATAGGATTCAACAGCCTGTGACTCGCTCAATCATCTCTCTGAGGAAAAGCAGAAGCTTTGATTAAGAAATTAAACAGTTTCTAATGGCATCTGTGAATATATTACATGTTTAGGACTGATTTTTGAGGTTAGAGGCAGAACATTTAGCATCAGCACGTTATAGTCTTGAAGGATATCGTCATTCCATGGGGCTTTGTGCGAGGCGGGGTTGTCACAAACAATGTAACTGTATCCATTGCGGTTTCAAACTCTTTCAATTAGGTTTTTATTAACGTGGGTTTAGGCGGTATAGAAACGACAGCTGAGTGCCGCTGAAATCCAGGAGAGAATTACTCACACATGACATCAGGAGCATCAGTGGACGTTTAACATTTAACACAGCGCACAAATGGCATTCTATACAGGAGAGCAGCTGCGCGGCGGTACCCATCCACGTCCTACTGAAGAAAAGCCTTCAGCATATGCTCTATTTTAACTTGCATTCATCCAGCCGTTCATTAAAAACAAGATGTGCTCAAGCACTAGAACAATCTGCATGATGGCACTTTCCAGTGGAATGGCAGAGATGGATATGAGTCAGACCCTGTCATCTTGCTGACACAGCTGATCAATAATTCATCACCGAAAAGTGGCACGACAGCCTTCGGTTCACATTTTATTTTTCTTAAAAAGCACAAAAAACAGAACTGGGCTGTGAAACAATGCAATGCATTCAGTATTAAAGTTCATGTAATTAAAATGAATATAATATCACACACACACAACCTTTCAAAAGTTTGGGGTCATTAAACTAAAACTGAAATAGCTGAATAGAAATATTAAAACAAAACCAAAAATGTAATGATAAAATTAAAATAAAAAGGACTAAAACTTATGACCAAAACTGAAAATATCAAAATAAAAGCTCATTCAAAATATTAAAAATACTAAAATACTTCATAAATAACACTAAAATGACATTGATCAAATATATTTCATTTGTGATTTAAAAATTCATGCATCAAAGGATATCTGTAAAGACATCTATTTCAAATAAATGCTGTTCTTTTGATCGTTCTATTCTGTTTTTAATCTGATCCTAAAAAATGTATTACAGTTTCCACAAAAATATTAATCAGCACTAAAGTTTTCAACATTGATAACAATAAGAAATGTTTCTTGAGGAGCAAATCCGCTTATTAGAATGATTTCTGAAGGATCATGTGACTCTGAAGACTGGAGTAATGATGCTGAAAATTCAGCTTTGATCACAGAAAGAAATTACATTTTTAAATATATTTATACATACATATATACACAAGATAAAATATATATGTATATATAGTTTTGAAACAATCACCACTAGCGATGTAAAGTGGTTTCTGCAGTGGTGAACTTCCTGTCGTGGCAGGGAGTTTTTGTGTGCCAGGCTGAGCTGCAAGAACAGCACTAAAAGCACAGTGTGTTCAAGAGCTGACAAGAACTCAAGAGAGAACATCTGACCCCTGCAGAGAGCAGAACTCTGCGCACACTATTAGCACAGCTGAAACTCACAGCACAATGACTCAGGTAAAATTTCTGTCCACCTTAAAAACAAAGGTCACTTTACTTTTGCTGATTGAGCTCTGAATCTGGGGATTTAAGCTTTTTGTGCTTTTGTTTCTCTGTTTGGGTACGACCTGATGTTGTCTGCTTCTTTTTCTTGTGAGCTGAAAAGTGCACAGTCATTTTAAATTAAATCTCACCTCTCAACACTCATTACATGAGTCACTCTTTCTCAGCGTGACATCAGGCGTTGAGTATGGATCGTCCTCATATGCACCCTGATCTAGTCAGACGATATTCTGTTATACATTTATAAAGAATCTACTACAAAAAACACAACTGCCATCATCTTAACCAGGACTGCTGCTACTCGGTTCACAGATCCTGCCAGAATAACTTTTTGGCACAGAAATTTATCGTTCTATCACTTGCTCACCAATGGATCCTCTGCAGTGAATGGGTGCCGTCAGAATGAGAGTCCAAACAGCTGATAAAAACACCACAATAATCCACAAGTAATCCACTCAACTCCAGTCAAACAATCTTCTGGAGTGAAAAGCTGTATGTATGAAAGAAACAATACAGGCATTTTAAGGTATTCTGTCCAAAATATGAGTCCATAATCCATATATGTGACCCTGCACACATAAAACCAGTCTTAAGTCGCTGGGGTATATTTGTAGCAATATCCAAAAATACATTGTATAGGTCAAAATTATTGATTTTTCTTTTATGCCAAAAATCATTAGGACATTAAGTAAAGATCATGTTCCATGAAGATATTTTGTAAATTTCCTACTGTAAATATATCAAAACTTCATTTTTGATTAGTAATATGCATTGGCGATTTTCTCAATATTTTGAGTTTTTTGCACCCTCAGATTCCAGATTTTCAAATAGTTTTGTCTCAGCCAAATATTGTCCTATAGCTTATTTATTAAGCTTTCAGATGACGTATAAATCTCAATTTTGAAAAATGAACACTGGTTTTGTGGTCCAGGGTCACATATTGCTTTCACCAGTGAAAAATTCCATCCCCAGTTGTTCTTTCACACCAAAATCATATTTGTTTTAAACTGTTTTGGCTTGTAAATTGTGTGCATATTTCTTTTTCACTGGAACCAAAGGTTTAAAGTTAAAAACGTCAGATTTGTTTAATTAAAAACACATAGCTTTTTTGTGGATTACTGTGATGTTTTTATCAGCTGTTTGGACTCTCATTCTGACGGCACCCATTCACTGAAGAGGATCCATTGGTGATCAAGAGATGTAATGCAAAATTTCTCCAAATCTGTTCTGATGAAGAAACAAACTCATCTACATCTCAGATAGCCTGAGGGGGAGTACAATTTCAGCCTTTTTTGCTTTTAACTTTTGGGTGAACTGTTTCTTTAAAGCACAAATACCAGTAAGTATTAGAAATGGGTTTGTAATAACTACATTTCTTCTCAAATAGTCAGACTAGTCAGATGTCACTAACAACACATAATCAAGAGATATTCTGTCTTATAAATGTACAAAAAAGCTCAACTGCCATCATCTGTTCCCAGACCCTGCCAGAGTAACTTGTTTGCACAGAGATGGGCTGCACTAAAGTGACCGCTTTTGGAGGATTCCGGTCTGACGAGCAAAGAAGGAAAAGCAGAATGATGTCAGCGGAGGGTTTCTGCTGAGTCAGCAAGACACGACCCCAGCGGTCTCCCAGCATTCCCTTGAACTCTACACCAGCACCGGCTCCCTCTGCCCAGCCCTGGAATGCACGGCATTCTGTTTGACATCCTTGCACCACTTTACACATTCTCACTCCCTACAGGCGAGAATGGTGTTACCGACTCGGATGCGGGTGTAAAGTGGGTGTATCTACTAATTTCCATTCTGTCATTTCAGCAATGGAGGAAGCAACTGCACCACAGGACAAGTGTTCGGGGCTTTGGTGGGCAGATGAGTGGATGGGGCAATTTGCTTGATGAAGGGACACACATACAAACACAAATGCAGTGACTCATCCACGACACAGATTCTGTCCCTGTGCCAATATAGGCACTGCAGCAGCAATCATTTACATAATAAATATCTCATTACAGAGACAGTAACTGGAATGCATTCATTAATCACGTTTAAAACCAACAGCGAGGCAACACTGTGTTCTTGTAAAGAAATAACTCTCTCTAGAAGATTTTTCAGTGTGAAGTATACAGTAGTATATTCCCTATACAGCCATGAGCAGGTCACAGTGACTCTGGATGGAGTCATTCCTTTGTCTATATTGTGTTTGAAATGTTTCAAAGACAAATACAGGTTTCTTTTGGGGCTACTAAAAAGTCAATGACAGAATTTGTCTGCAGTCTCATTCATAAATCCTGAGGGAAGAGGTTCTTTAAAAAGTCAAAGTGAAGAGGGTCATTGATATTACAGTATGAAGTACATTTAATGTCTAATAATTCATAAAATATTTACATAAAACCTATACAACATTAAATGTACATTAACTTAAGTACTTGATATAAAACTTTTACTCCTTTGTTCACTTAACTGTGATATTATCAAAGAAAAATACAAAGAAAAAATAATATTTATTTAAAAATATAAATACCATTTCTCTTTAATAATATCACAGTTACTTGAATATAGGAGTGAAATTGTTTCTTAAATAATTAATCACATCATCCTCCAGGAAACACAGGAAAAACAAAAGCACGAACCGCAAACATTAGCAATGGATTTTAGTTGGTTTGTTTCACTCTAAAGCAGAAGTGCCCAAACTTTTTAATACAAATGCCCCAAAATTAAACTTGCTTGAGGACAGTGGGCCAAAAGTCCAACTATGCTATTTTAAAATGCATTAAGATTAATGATGATGATGATAATAATAATAATAATAATAATAATAAAGTCTAACTGTCATATTAAAATGCATTAAATGTAAAAAAAAAAAAAAAAAAAAATTTTTAGATAAAATAAAATACAAATAATTATACATTTACATGGTCATTTAGCAGATGTTTTTATCCAAAGCGGAATTATAAAATTATATATAAAAATATAATATTTAATTATTTTTAAATTATTATTTAATCAAAATTAAATTTATTATTTAATCTTTTTATTTTTTAATATAGATAGATAGATAGATAGATAGATAATAAATAAATAAATAAATATATATTAGAAATGAAGATGTGCTTCAGTGGCATGTTTTTTCTTTTTCCCTCCTCTACTTATAAAATGGCATAGTGGGCCAATTTTGTCCCTCGGGTCCTGTTTTGGGTATCTCTGCTCTAAAATATTCTATAATGTTCACCTGAGCTTGACAAGAGCATGTATATAAAGATGTGGTGTACCCTTGAATAGAAATATTTGCTTACAGCATAACAGGAATGATTTATATACCTTTCATCGCTGCTGTCGCCCTCTGCTGGTGTGAAGGTGAAGAGCATCTGTCCGGTGAAACCGCTATTAATTTACTGCATTGCAGCACTGGGACGTTGTCACTCATTTTGGCCTGGTGTCTGCACAGATCACTCCAGGAAGAAAAAACTTGTCCTAGTTGTTCTAGCCAAATATTAAACATTAGAAAAATATTAAACTTTGTCTGAGTACAAAACTTCAGAGTTGTTTGAAAAATCAATATTCCATTAATAAGTAAAAAAAAAAAAATAGTTCTAAAGGCAATCTTGTGCTTTTAAGTCTACTAAAAGAGTATATTTCCATCTTATTTCTTTTTTGTTTCCCTGCCAAGCAAAAATGAGTCAGGAAATGCAAAGCACAGGAAACGTAGATAATTAAATTAAATTAATTAAATAAAGGTAGAATGGAAGCTTAAACACATTCCATAAATAAAATTAGATTATTGGCTCCAATCTGCAGTGCAGGGTCCAGTGTGTGAATCTGACACTGCAATTACTATCACAGATCTCCCGATACTGTCCATTTAGTTCATACAGAACAATATTATCAATATTACAAATATTATTATTTTTATCAATTTAAATATATTATTTGTTGTGGGCAATTCAGATCAAATTCCACCTTAAGAACTGCAAGGGAGCCAATTCAAAACTTCAACAGCCAATGATCATCATCATTTCATTTGTATTTATCTTAAGATTTGATAATAGCTTACTGAATGAAACAAGGGACTTCTCAGTTTAAAGCAAATGAAAAGCGACTCAATAAAAAACAAAAGGGTTTTATGAAGATAAATTTAAGATCAAGTAAGGAAAATTTAAGGAACACACTGAGTTTATTTGCAACACTTTAAACTTGGAAAATACAAAATTCAGCTGATCTCCATTACTTTTTGCTTGTTTCATTACTTTTTAATTCATACAAAAAAAACAACAACCTAAAACTAAGCTCTGCTTGAATAGCTTGAATAGCTCTGCTCCCAATGACTAGAATATAGAAATGACTTTTACTCTACCTGATCATAAATAAATGATAGCAAAAACTAAATGAATGAATGAATGAATGTATGAATAAAAAGGTTCTTTCTCTGTATTTTTTTTCAGTGCACATGGAAAAACACCAAAAGATATGTTTTGGTTTCTGTCAAATTAATAAAAATGAAGAACAAATATCTGCCTATTGGCTCAGAAAAATCAACTTCATTCAAAGGGAAAAGAAGTTTCACACCATGTTGACATACATAAACTCGCTTAGTTTTGTCCAATTTCTCAGAAAACACGACTTAATTTGCTCATTTTGCACCTTAAGTAAATGTATCGTGATTTAAGAAACTTGAATTAGGAGACAAAACAAAAATACTGAGGGAGATGTTCATTTTTAGCAATGCATGCAACATGGGTTTTAAGATTTTCCGCTCTGATTTAAAACCTTTTTAAGGCTTTAATTTGTGGAATGTGAGACTTTTTAAGAAGCCTGTATAATAACCATACAAGATTTTAAATTTTTTTGAATTTGCATTCAAAATCCACTTGTTTAAAAATGTTTTACATCCTCTCGCTCCTGCACACACGCATAAATCCACAGCCCATCAGGGCAATTAGCAGACTGGCAGCCCGGCATGCAGTGCATGTTCCGCATAAAAAGCTCTTCAAAAGCGACCGTTTAGAGACATCGAGGGAAAATAAACTCCGGAACACAATGCACCACTAGCTTTCTCTACCCACAATGCCCCCACCAAGGTCTGTGGCACAATCCAGTGTGGTCACACTGCGCTTTGGTTCTGGGGAAAACTGACCTCGAGCCATTCCTGGGTTACAGGAGCACCGGAGCGTTCCACAGCCCTCAAAAAGCGGATATCCAAAAAGCCTTGTCCAGCCCTTGAGGCCTTTTATAGAGAGCACAGGAAGTACAATCAGTACCCGCAAATTAAACACCTCTAATTATGAGCTGAAGAGATCAGCATTAGCATGCGCTCTCCGAAAGTCGCTCTATAAATACACCTCTTCACCACCACCACCACGTCCTCCATCACTGACAGGATGTTACCTTACTTCCTTATTTTGATATTTCAAGATAAACACCGCTCACACAGTTCTGAAAATAAAACTCTTCTTTCCATCATTAACCACATTATGAATTCAAAGGAAAATTGGGTTCTGATATAATTAGCAGTAGCACAACGTGGTTTCTTTACGCTCCATTAGTGTTTGGCTGTGATTAATGAAGGTGCGAAGCGTATTGACTGCTCATCTCACAGGGCCCATGAGAGCTCTGCTGTGTCATCAAACTACAGCCCCCCGAGACTCGACTATCACTGTGGACTATACAGCATTAATAGCAGAAATTATGAACTAGAAACTCTGCTTTCAGAGGTGGTAATGGGGGAGTTTTACCCACAATGCAATTACAACTTCCTCTTCAGGCGAAAGCCCATATTTGTAGAAGCTCTCCATCGGTTTCCTCAGATGTGGAGCGAAACACTTTCAGTTATAATTTCATTTATAGTTTTAGTGTTTAAACGACAAGGTGAGTCAGTGCTGTTAAGTAATACACTGGGAAAAAATATTTTACTGTACAAAATATACCTAAACATTCTCAAAGTAATATGCATTTACTAGAGAAGAATTTTTTAATTAATATTTTAATAATTTATATTAATATTTTAAGTCATTTTACTTCTCAAAAGTATAAAAATGAAGTGAGTTTACGATTAAAACAAGAAAAATTTGAAAAAAAAAAATCTTGTTCATTTTTCTTTTCGCACTGACATATTTTCTCTTGCTTTAATAATAATTTAACATAACTGTTGACATTTTTCAGAAAACAAGACTCAACATTTTAAGTCATTTTCCTTTTTAAATTGATTAAAATGAAGTGAATTTATGATTAAAACAAGAAAAAAATAGAGAAAATAATCTGGTTTAATTTTCTTACTCCACTGACAGATATGGGCCTTTTTTCACAGACAGGGCTTAGACTAAACCAGGATTAGGCCATAGTTCAGTTAGGACATTTGACACATTTTTATAAACATGCCTTATTAAAAACATTACTGGGGTGCATCTTAAGACAAAACAAAGGCACTGATATATTTTAAGATCAGTCAATGCAAGTTTATTTCAGCTGAAACAGCTCAGACTTACATTTTAGTCTGGCTTAAGCCTTGTCTGTGAAACCGGGGGATGTTTTTCTTGTTTAAGTCATAATTTAACTTAATTTTGGTACTTTTTCTTTTTCAGAAAACAAGACTTAATATCCTAAGTGATTTTATTCCCAAATTGATCAAAATTATGTGAGTTATGATTAAAACAAGAAAAATAGAGAAAATGTTTGTTTTCCTTATCCCACTGACAGATATTTTTCTTGCTTTAATCAACTCAATAACTTTTGGCCAATTTGACCCTTTTTAGATATTTGTAATTGGAAAATAAGATAAAAATAAAATCATTTTTGCAGTGTACTTAATGAAATAATATTTTTATATACACTGATGTCATATAAAAAACAGAACAAATAACAAAATCAAGTTTTCGCTAGAAAAAATAAAATAAAATAAGGTAAATTTTATGGTTACCCAGCTGAAAAAAGGTCTAATCTGGCCTCTCAGCTGGTTCTCACTGGTCTGGTTTGGTGGTTATATTTGGGACTGACCAGCTGAACACCAACTTGGAAAAAACAGACCGGCAAACCAACCGGTCAAGAGGGTTAAGAGAGACAGCAGCAGAACAAAACATTGAACATGTGACTTTGTTTGGGTGTCTAAACGGCGTGGAAACTAAATAAAACTGCTGGTTTTATATAGCGGTGGCGTTTTCCTGTCTATAGAAACAACAGCCGTTTTGCACCAGTGTCACGGGTCTGCATGTGTATAAACAAACTGCA
>JAFVLL020013783.1:16128-47925 GCA_021397915.2 Tor tambroides | reverse complement strand
TGCAATGAATCTAAAATATATGAAAGTTTCACTTTTTGAAATAACTTACAAGAAAAAATTAACTTTTTCACGACTTTCTAATTTATTGAGATGCACCTGTACACTGTGTCGAATAACTGAACTGCCACAAATATATCCAAACCTGTACAATCGCTCGCGGGAGACTTTAAAGGTTCAGAGAAAGCATTTAATTCCTAGAAAGAAATTGCAACGGAACTTGGCATCGACGACTTGGAGTTATGCAAAAAGCGACGTAGAGAAACATCAGATGCAAGTTTTCCAAAGCCATGAAAAGAATGAAATGAAAGAGTAAAGATATAAGGTAGCAAGTACCAAATACATGTGTTTCAAATAAATGTTACACCATACTGCTACTGCTGCTGTTGTTGTTCTTTCAATAAGCGAATTTAAAAGGTATACAATAAATGAAATGCCAAAAGAACATACAATAATAAACCTTTGTTTTTATCAAATTATGACACCACATAAAATATAAAAACGTGTAATTTATCCAGTTTAATAAAAGACCTAGATACAGCATCATTGCATCGTTGTGTTTAGAGCATACGCGCCGCGAGCGTCGCGACACGTTTACATTAATCTACAGCCCGCCTCCAGCAGCGCGGGGGTGTTGGAATGTTCGAAGTATACCGTCACTCAGTCTTTTCGAAGTTCTTTTTGCCCCCAAACGAAGAACGAAAACAAACTTCGTTTGAAGTATATCGGGGCCTTAAACGTGCTGTGTTCTGATTGACTGATGATCTGATCTGCTTGATCGGACATGGTGATCGCATAATGCCAAGTGTAAACGCAGCCTATGTCTCCCAGCTCCAGCTCCAACTGCAACTTACGAGACACATTCACGTCAAATGTTGATTCAGCGGTAGAGTTACACTCATGAGACACTGCGCTTATTCACAATCACAAAAGTACATTATTTGCGTGTGCTTTAAAGCCTTGCCGGTTAAACATTTCATTAGAGTGCTGTTCTGACGTGCGCTTATTCAGAGTGCGTACACTAAAGCGTGTACCACTAAAAGGACGGTCAAACAGCGCATGATTACTTAGCTATCTTAGTTATCATCTGATTGTGATAATACTGTCAAAAACACACAAGGTTTACATATAAACACAGTTAGTTATGTCTAAAGTGAAAGTAAACAGTTGAGAGAGAAACAGATGCGTGCAGGTCTTAAAGGGACAGAACTAAACATGCTGCCGATTTTCATTAAAGGGATAGTTCACCCAAAAATTAAAATTCTGTCATTATTTACTCACTGTCATGTTGTACCAAACCTGTATTAATTTTTATTCTTGTGCTGAACACAAAAGATGATATTTTGAAGAATGTGGGTAACCAAACATTTGCTGGTCCCCAATGACTTTGATAGTAGGAAAAAAAAATATGGTTAATGGGGACCAGGAACTGTTTGGTTTCCCACATTCCTCAAAATAACTTTTATGTTTAACAGAAGAAAGAAACTCTTTCAGGTTTAAATCAACTTGAGAGTGAGTAAATGATGACACAATTTTCATTTATGGGTGAACTATTCCTTTAATGTTAATAAAATAAAACAAAGAGAAAAATAACTCACTGCTCCTGACTGAAGAACTTTAATACAGTTGCTAAAGTTCAACGGTAATAAAATAAACTTTTCACATCATATCTTTTTGCATCAAATAGTATCGATAACAGTATCGATAAGTACCGGTATCGATAAGCAGTATCGGTAAAAATTTAAACGATACCCATCCCTATTCAAGTGTGACAAATATGCAAAAAAAAAAAAAAAACCAACAACAACAAAAAAAAAAAAACTTACCACTGTACATATGTAGTGAGTGCGGCGGGGCCGAGAGCCTTGCGAGCGGAGCAAGGCCGGTGGAGTTAATGATAATGAGCGACAACTGCGCCACTCATCGGTCTCGAGTCCCACAGAGGAGCTCCGAAAAGATAAAAGGAAGAGTGACGACAGTGGAAGATGAGCGAGGACCAGGCCTGGACTTTATTTTGTATTTTGTGTGCGGCAGTCGTCCGCGAGGGGCTTACTATTTTATTTATTAAAGTCTTTAAATGTTTGCCGGTTCCCGCCTCCCTCCTTCCCGTTCTACGGACTGTGTTACAACATATATGAAGAATTTATTTGCAAAAACTGAGCCGATTGCCGTGCATTATTCTCCACATATAGCAAGATCTGAACCCTAAACAGATTTTGTCAAAAAAGCCGGTATTGTCCACTTCCAAGGCATCGTAAGTTCACGTTTTACTACGGAAGCCGACAAGCACCCTTGTGGTTTTTGAACAGAAGCCGATAACTCCATTTTAGCGAATCAGCGCGCTGTATTCAGGTCAGGTGATAAGGCTACTTTCACTATGAAAAGACGTGCTAGCTGAGAGGAGTTTCATCAAAGCTGACTAAAAGTGATCAAGGATGGATAATTTCAACGAACTTGATGAACCCAAGATACCTTCTTCGGGGCGTAAAAGGAAAATAAAAGCTGAAACGTTTTCATGGAACCTTGCAAAAGCAGCGCGTTACAATGGTGAGGGAAAAGGTCTGTGTATTGCGTGTAATCACATCCATACAGTCTATGATCACAACAACAACAACATTTGTCAGGCATTTACATTGTCATCTGAGGAGATTACAAAGATTAAATGAGTGCTATTTAAACTCTAAAACATGAAACGTGGAGTTATCTGCTTTTGCCAAAAAATGACTGTTGGAGTTATCTGCTTTTGCTATAAAACAAACTTTTAATATGTAAATAAAAGATACTTTCAATGAACTTTAATTTTGTAAATTACCTGTATTTAAGTTATTATAACTTAATCAAAACAACCCAACTGCAGTTTGATATCACTTGGAATGCGCAATAAAAAAAATGTGATTTCTAAAAAAAAAAAAAAAGGATCGTTTTTGCAAATGAACTCTTCATATACTGTGCCTTGCGAATGTATTCATACTCCATTTTTTTCACGTTTTGTTATGTTGCTGCCTTATGTTATCTGCTTTAAATTAGTTTTTTTTTATACATCAGTCTACACTCCATACACCATATTGACAAAGCAAAAACAGAATTGTCACAACTTTGTAAATTAATTACAAATAAATAAAAAAACCCTGAAATAAGTACATTGCATAAGTATTCATACCCTTAACTAAATATTTAGCTGAAGCACCTTTACAGCCTCAAGTCTTTTTTGTTTGATGCGACAAGCTTTACGGTTCTCCACACACGGTTCGGCACAAGCTAGGACCGCGGTTCAACTTAAATCTGACAACGCATCTGCAATATGCAATATAGTAACACGTAAAAAATGCTTAAAAATGCTTCTGTTGATGGATGCGAATTCTGGCTTCCCGGTGGCTAAGCAACAGCGATGAAAAAAAAAGTGGATAAACCATTCACTCTTGTTCAATGCGAGTGCCATATGCTGGATTATGAGCATTTATTCCGTCATCACCCGGGTGCTGATAGTGCGCGCGCACAGGTGAGACCTGAACAGCACACGTTGATATCTGTGTTTAAACTAAACTCATGTAAACTTTGCCAGTTTAAACATTTAATAGCCAGAGGACGCGAGCTCACGCGCAGTGAGAAGATTTGTGCGTGCGCTCATCAGAAGCGCGCAAACCCGCGCAAATATTAAGCTCTCTCTTAAGTATTGTGTTTGAATGGACAAATTCACACAAAAATTATGTCAAAATGCTCTTCTTGGTAAGTATCCTATAGCAGACATAGCTGTCTGAACATACAGTATCAGTGCACTGGATCAGTGCATTCTCTTAAAGTGACAGCACTTTTTAATATTAATCAAACAGCAACAACAAAGAAATCACTCACTGCTCTTGACTGAATCGCTTTTGTAACTTTAATATAGATTAATCTTTAATTTATACAGTCAAATATGCAATGCTGTTTTACATTTGATTACTTTATTAAATTTCTGTACCTAAGAAACTAATGCTGTAAAAAACAATGAAAATCACTGTTTATTTTATTTGTATCTTTACTCTATTGTATTTATTTATGCTGTTGCTTGTAGTTAAATAGATTATTCTTATTTTCTTTACTTTTATTTGACAGTATAGTTTTTCCCTAAACATACCGAACGTACCGAAGCCGTGTCTCTAATACCAGTGATGCAAAACCGAACCATGAAAAAGTTATATATATATATATATATATATATATATATATATATATATATATATATATATATATATATATATATATATATATATATATATATATACATATATATACATACATATACACACACACACACAGTGCCCTCCATAAGTATTGGAACAGTAAAGACAAAATTGCTCTGTTGGCTGTGGAGTCAAGACATTTGCAAATATGATTAAACGATGAATATGAGACAAAACTACAGAATGTCACATTTTATTATTAGCCGTTTCAACACATACATGTTTTACCAAATAAAAATAACAGCACTTTTAGAGTTCATCCCACTCATTGATGTGAGCATAAATATTGGGACAGCTGAACATAAGACAGATATAAAAGATTAAAAGCTATTATTTAGTTGCAGATTCCTTGTGCAAAATCACAGCAGTGAGTCTGTGACCCATAGACATCACCAGACTCTTGGTCTCATCCTTTGAATACTTTTCCCAGCCTTTAATGCAGCCAATTTCAATTGTTGCTTGTTTTGGGGAGTTTCTGCCTTTACTCTCCTCTTCAGCTGATGAAATTCATGTTTAATCGGATTTAAATCTGGAGATTGACTTGGGCAATCTAAGACATTCCATTTCTCTGCCCTTATAAATTCCATGGCTGAACTGGCTGGGTGTTTTGGGTCATTATCCTGATGCAATATGAAGCACTTCCCAATGAATCTGGTGGCATTTTCTTGAATATTGGAGGCAAGATGGTTTTGCACCCTTCCAGTTATTCCTACTGTAATATCATACTCTAAGATGGCGCCGCAGATGGCAGCTACTGTGCTTTGCTCGTCAGTGTTTGTACTGTTTTTATTTGTTTTTCCTGTTTTTTGTTTCTCAAATACGATCAGTTTTACCAGGGATGACCTGCTGAACATTAGGCAGAACACACCACAAAATCTTTTTCCGGATTTTGACTATTCGGACGTTTTGCTGGACATTGTAGTTGGCGGAGCCGTAGCTCTGGTCAAACACTTCAGGACGCGCAGACGGGGGAAGCGAGCTGGCGCGCTCGTGAAGCTTCGTCAGCGCAGATTTCAAACGGCTTTGCCTAGTATCCATCTGGCGAATCTCTGCTCTCTACCCAGCAAAACGGACAAACTCCTTCTGCTTTCCCGGACAAACAGGGATTTTTCTAACTCTGCTGCTCTGTGTTTCATGGAAACCTGGCTGAATGGCGACATACCGGACAGCGGGCTATATCTGGCTAACTTCACACTGATCAGAGCAGATCGCGACGCGGCGGGACGTGCTTTTACATCAATAAGAGGCGGTGTACAGATGTAACTGTGTTAAAGAAGATGTGCTGTTCAGATCTAGAAACGCTTTTCATTAACTGCAAGCCGTTCTATTCGGCGTGGGAGATTTGTTCATTCATTCTCGTGAGTGTCTACATTCCACCGCAAGCGCATGTGTGCTCGGCTTTACAGAAACTCGCTGATCAGATCACAGACACAGAACAACAACACCCGGACACTGTTTTAATCATTCTCGGGGACTTTAATAAAGCAAATCTCTCCCACGAACTGCCAAAATACATACAGCATGTTACATGTCCCGCCAGAGACAGTAATATATGGGATCACTGTTACACAACAATAAAAGATGCATATCACTCTGTCCCACAGGCAGCTTTAGGATTCTCTGATCACTGTTTGGTTCATCTTATTCCAACCTACAGGCAGAAACTTAAATCTGCAAAGCCTGTATTAAGAACTGTTAAAAGATGGACTAATGAAACAGAGCGGGATTTACAAGCCTGTTTCGACCTCACTGATTGGACTGTTTTTGAAGCTGCTGCCACCGATCTGGATGAGCTCACAGAGACTGTAACATCTTATATCAGTTTCTGTGAGGATATGTGCATTCCTACCTGGACTCATTTAACCTACAACAACGACAAACCATGGTTCACTGCTAAACTCAGACAGCTCCGTCAGGCCAAACAAGATGCTTACAGGAATGGGGACAGAGTCTTATATAAACAGGCCAAATACACTGGAAAAGCAGATCAGAGTGGCGAAAAGGAATTATTCTGACAAGCTAAGGAACAAATTCTCTTCCAGTGATTCTGCTTCAGTGTGGAAAGGTATGAAAGATATCACCAGTTACAAGACACCATCCCCCAGCACTCTGGAGAATCAACAACTGGCAGACGATCTGAATGAGTTCTACTGCAGGTTTGAAAAAACACCCCACACCCGCCCTGAACACCTCTCCACACAACCATTCACACCTCCAGCAACCCCCCTCTCCCCCACACCTACAATTCAGATAAGTGAAGATGATGTGCGCCAGGTCTTCAGAAAGAACAAAAGAAGGAAAGCACCAGGCCCAGACGGTGTGTCACCAGCCTGCCTAAAAATCTGTGCTGACCAGCTGGCCCCCATCTTCACACAGATCTTCAACAGATCACTGGAGCTGTGCGAAGTCCCCTCATGCTTAAAACGCTCCACCATCATCCCCGTCCCAAAGAAACCCAAAATTACTGGACTTAATGACTACAGACCTGTGGCTCTAATGTCTGTGGCCATGAAATCATTTGAAAGACTGGTTTTGGCTTATCTGAAGGACACCACTGGTCCCTTACTGGACCCCCTGCAGTTTGCCTACAGAGCAAACAGGTCTGTGGATGATGCAGTCAACATGGGACTGCACTTCATCCTGCAGCATCTGGACAGACCAGGGCCTTATGTGAGGATCCTGTTTGTGGACTTCAGCTCCGCATTTAACACCATCATCCCGGACACCCTTCAGAATAAACTAACTCAGCTCCCCATCCCCACCTCTGTCTGTCAGTGGATCAACAGCTTCCTGACAGACAGGCAGCAGTCAGTAAAGCTTGGTAAATACACATCCAGCAACCGCACCATCAGCACTGGAGCTCCTCAGGGCTGCGTTCTCACTGCTCTTCTCCCTCTACGAATGACTGCACATCTAAAGACCCCTCTGTCAAGCTCCTGAAGTTTGCAGACGACACCACACTGATCGGCCTCATCAGGACGGTGACGGAATGCTTACAGACAGGGGTTAAGGAGCTGGCTGTCACAATTCTGGTCTTAACAATATGGAGCTGAACACGCTCAAAACTGTGGAGATGATCGTGGACTTCAGGAGAAACCCCTACTCTCCCCCCACTCACCATCATGAACAGCACTGTGACTGCAGTGAGTCATTCCAGATTCCTGGGCACCACCCATCTTGGGACCTGAAGTGGGTCAATCACATAGACTCCATTGTCAAAAAGGCCCAGCAGAGGTTTCTTCGCCAGCTGAGGAAGTTCAACCTGCCACAGGAGCTGCTGAAACTCTTGAATCCATCCTCTGCACTTCAATAACTGTCTGGTTCAGCTCAGCTACCAAATCTGACCTCAGAAGACTACGGAGGGTAGTCCGGACTGCTGAGCGAATCATTGGTACAACCCTCCCCAGTCTCCAAGAACTGTACTTATCCAGAGTGAGCAAAAGGGCTGGTAAAATCACTCTGGACCCCTCACATCCAGCACACTCCCTCTTTGAACAGCTACCGTCTGGTCGACTCTACAGAGCTCTGAGCACCAGAACGACCAGACACAGAAACAGTTTCTTCCCTCAGGCAATCCATCTCATGAACACTCGACAATAAACACGGAACACACAACTATTATACATTATCCATTCACCACACTCACTTATTTTATTTCTCATTTCAAATTTGCACATACTTGACCTGTACATAATTGTCCATATTATATATTGTTTTTTGTTTTTTTTTTGCTGTTGTGTACATTGCCTATTTGTGTATTTGTATATTATTCTTTTATTATCTGTGTCCTGTCCTGCTGCTGTCTTTTTGTTGCACTGTGGAGCTTCTGTCACTACAGCAAATTCTTCGTATGTGTAAACATACTTGGCCAATAAAGCTCATTCTGATTCTGATTAAGTCATCAGTAAAGTTGAGAGGGCCTGTTCCAGAGACAGCCATGCATGCCCATACCATGACACCACCTCCACCATGCTTTACAGATGAGGCTGTATGCTTGGGATCATTGCAGTTCCCTTTTTTTCTCCACATTTTGCTTTCCCATCACTTAGATAAAGGTTCATCTTTGTCTCATCAGTCCATAAACACAGTTCCAAAACTCTTCTGGTTCACCTTTGTGCTTTTTTGCAAACTCTAATCTTGCCTCTCTATTTTTGGTGCTGGTCAGAGGCTTGCATCTTGCTGTGTAGCATCTGTAATTCTGTGTCAAAGTCTCCTGAGGACAGTAAATTGTCAGACCATCACCCCAGCTTTCTGGAAGTTGTTGGTGATTTTACAGACACATCTTTTAGGGGTCATTTTCACAGCTTTTATGATTTCTCTGTCATCAACTACTGTTGTTTTCTCAGCCGATCAGGTCGTTGTTGGTTGCTGGTGTCGCTAGTGGTTTCCAAACTCTTGATTTCTCCGTGCCCTTTGTTTTTGCTATGGCTCTAATTGACTTCCTCTTTTCTTTTAGCATCCAAATTGCTTGCTTTTCTCTCAAAGTCAGCTCCCTCATCTTCATCCTGGATTGTGTGTGTCATCATCGAATGCAAGATTCAGAATACAGAAGTAATGGATATAACTGATACGACACATTCCCTGCTTTTAATATCTGAAGAATTAATGCAACAGGACACAGCTGATCACTTAGAAAAACCTGTGAGGCAACTGTTCCAATACTTATGCTCACATCAGATGGGGGGATGAAACTCTAAAAGTGCTGAACTTCTTAGCTGGTAAAACATCTATGTGTTCAATCACCCAATAATAAAATGTGACATTCTGTAGTTTTCATCTTTTAATCATATTTGTAAATGTCTTGACTCCACAGCCAACAGAGTAATTTTGTCTTTACTGTTCCAATACTTTTGGAGGGCACTGTATACACACACATACATACACACACACACACACACATACATACAGGGCTTGACATTAACACCTGCCAAATGCAGGTAGATTTCAGCACTGGTGGGTAACAGTCACTCTCACTACCCACTCTGGCGGGTTGAATTTTATATACAGTAACAGAGCTCGACATTAATGCTTGTGGGACAAGTGGATTTTTTTGATGGGGCAAGTGAATGAAGAGAATTTTACTTGCCCGACCGGACAACTAATCTGATTAAAACATCTAATTAGGGAAGCACCGAAATTTTGGCGAGAATGTTTCTGATTTTATTACATTCGGTGTAAAGAGCAATTGATAATGGATAATCAAAAACAACAAGGTCGCACCAGTTGAGGCTTATGCAGCCTGTCTGTATGTGAAATTAAAACAAATGAAACAAAACTGCACACAGAAGAAACAAAAATGTAACTTAGTTTTTATATTTATAACGTACAGCCTAGTTAAGCAACATGACACGACCAGGAGAGTGATGGTTTTCCCTGAAAACCATGATTGCAAATTTGACTTTTTATACGAGTAGTTAATATACAACGAGTAGTTAATATACATTTTAGTTCAATATTTGAATTTATTGAAAGGATATATTGCCAACATTGACCGTTTTTGCTTGATTTGATTAATGAAAATAGTTCCAAACAAAGATCACAGCAGAACAGTCGTGCATCTCTGAGCAGAACACAGCGGAGTTTCGTTACTGAATGATTGGCGTTTTTGAATTTTGAATCATTTGGTTCAATGATTCAGTGGTCCATTCATAAAGACAGGCATCTGCTTCATTCTTGAATTAATTAGCCATCTGAAGAATCATTTAAAGGCATGCTTCAATGACTCATTAAGACAAATCACTTGCTGCTACCGACTGGCGGTTTACTAGCTTATCTTTGCATTTTTTCCAACATTTCATATTTGTATATTAAAAAACAAAAAACAAAAAACAACAACACCAAGCTCACAATATTATTTATGCTGTTATAATTTTATAATTCGTGTTACATTTCAGCTACATTGAACTGTCTGTGTAAATGCATCTGAATGTCACTCCAGCCACTTCTGTTTCTTCTGCAGTGGAAAGATTGGTTTTGTAGATACTGATTTAATTTGATTGGTAACAGCCCTATATTGTCTTATTATATTAAGTGAAATTATAAATAAAATGTAAGAATTTGATATGAAAGACGATGCACGCATTTAATACAGTTAGGGAAAGCAATAAGTCATATAAAATGTAATTTCGCATCAACAAAATTGTGGCCAGTGAAAATGCTGAGGGGCTAGTAAATTTGGAAAACCACTAGCCACAGTGGCTGGTGAGCAAAAAAGTTAAATTTCTTGAGCACCAATAATCCAATTTCTGATGGATTGTGGGGCACTGAAGACTGGAGAAAAAGATGCTGAAAATTCATCAATGCCATCACAGGAATTAATTACATTTTAAAATATATTCTTTTCATTACGTCACGTCTGAAAACATAAAGAAGTTGTCCCGGCTAGTAGGCTATATCTGCAGGTGGCAGATCGTTTATAGCCTTTTCTTACAGCAGCTGGAATAATTAAACTTATCATTTAGATGGCAAATTGTAATCCAGAAAGAATTGTGTGTTTACGAAACGCATGTGACTGAAATTAAATTATATTCCAGTTTTAAATGTGCATCTGATTACAGATAGCCTAGGATTACACAGGATTTGTATTTTAAAGAGAACCAGTTCGAAGGAAGAATAATTTGCTTTTTGGGTTAAAAATTTCTTAATATGAAATTCGAATGGTATGACAATTAGAGATTAGACTGTACAGATATTGAAATTCACATGCTAATACACACTTTATACACAGTCACGCAATGCTGATGTTGTTAACATTAACAATTTGAGAACAAAGTATAACAATAATAATAATTTGCACGGTTTGATGTGATATGAGCTAATTAATCGAACATTAAATTTAATCACCATTGGTAGTGCAATTTATTGCAATGCTTTTTCCTCAGTTGGTCAGAACAAACCTTACTTTGTACATCCTTGTACGTTACTTGTTCAGATGACAATATCTGGTGAAAATTCTTATTTAGGTCATATATTCCAAGACGTAGGCTAGAATCTGTGGTAAATTCTGAAGTACGGGAAACACACCGGTGCGGTGACTGACAGCCACACATACACCTCAAAACATTAGATTCATCCGTGCTGGAGCCGTGCCAGTGCACAACCCAAGCAAGGAAGATAATTCTGCAAATAACTGCAATTGCAGATTTTCAAATAGAGATGGAGACAAAGAGGCAAAACGTACAGACTGCAGTTTTAAATAGATTTAAAATGGAAAAAAATCTTTTTTATAACAGAAAACAAAAAGAACTATATTATGAATATTAATGTAGTAATTATTAGAGATGCACCGATTGACCGGCCAGTGATCGGAATCAGACGATTTTTCGCATGACCGGCCCAGATTGGTGACCGGCCGGTCAGTCTCATGTCTTGCCGATTCTGAGCCGATCCTTTTAATGCCAGCGGTGCAGGCAATGATGTCACAGCCACGCGCACACTCACAGTCACGTGTAAACACGTCGTTTCGCCTAAGAATAATTCTAATTTTAATGGCATTCAGTGTAAATGGCGACTGATAATGTATTTATGTCGTGCCAGATGAGGCTTGCACAGCCTGAATGAGTGAGTCTGTGAGAGAGATGGCACACACAAAGAAAACTCACAGAAATTTATAGATGCATACTTCGGTAGAAAAAAAGAGATATTTACAAAATATGATTTAGATAAGCAACATTATACAGCCATGATGTTTCCCCACATATCAATATCAACACGATTACAATGTGACACTGATTTTATACAATAGTATTTCAATAAACAAGTTGTTAAAATTAAGTGACTTAGATTTTAGACAAAATATTGACTGTTTTTGCTCAATTTCGCCGACGAAAATAGTTCCAATCAAAGCCACAGCAGAACTGTTGTGTGTCTCCAAGCAACAGAGCGGTGTTTCGTTTCTGAATGAATCCACGTTTTTGAACAAATCGAGTGAGTCAATGATTCAGTGGCCCATTCATAAGGACAGTCACTTGCCTCATTTCTGAATGAATCAGCCGTTTGAATGAATCGGTTGAATGAATAAATAAATGACTCACTTATTAAAACAGACACTTGCCGCCAGCTACTGGTGGTTTAGTCGTATTTAAAAGTATCATTGCATTTTTTCAACATTTATTTGTATGTTTAAAAAAATATGTAAAACATTAATCTTATAAAATTATTTATGCATTTGAAATTTTGCAGTGTAAATGCATTTATGGAACCTCAGCTTCATGAAACAGTCTGTGTAAATACTTCTAATGCCACTTCAGATGCAGCTCCTGTTTCCTCAGCAGTGGAAAGATAGTTTGTTAATACTAATTTCATTTGAATGGTAACAACTCTACAGTTTCTTATTATGCTAACTGAATTAATTGAAACAAAGTAAGAATTTGATGCGAAAGAGGACACGTTTAATAAGGTTTGGGGAAAAAAAATGACCATTTATAAACACAGTGGGAAATGACATCTGTTTTGTTACATACAGCAACTCATTTTAAATGAACTATTTCTTCCTCTTTCCAATCACAGAGCACTTTATTTTGAGAGTTAAGTGAGAGAAACTTCTGTAACTTAGTCCAGATTGGGGGAATTGTAATGTTTAATCGTTTCTTTTATTAGGTAAATAATTTCTGCATTGAAATTTGCATAGATTTTTGTTTGTATATGCTGTCAATTAGGGATGTGCCCGAAGCCGAATACCTTATTCGGAAAGGCACGGTTAATGGCTTCAAAACGAATAACGAATTCATCCGAATAACAGAAAAAATATTTGGCAGACACAATCACATGTTTGCTGGAACAGCACTACATTAGTGAGGTCTGCGGTTGTTAAGATTTGTGCAATAATAAAGGCTAGTACTGCTTGGATAGCATTTGACACAGTTTTGTACAGATATATCATGGTGATCATTGCGTTTGTCTAACGAATGTGGTTTCCTCAGCAATAAACTATCCGTGCGCTCCTTTTTTGATTGCTGCCTGTCAGTGCCGGCGAAGCAGTGTTGCCAGATATTGCTACAGAAAAACAACATAACCAATCCCCTAAGAAATGCACCAAAATAAGATTAAATCTTGTATTTTGCAAATAGGATACAGAATCTCTAACCTTAACCTTCATCTTTACTCCACTTTATTAATTCCCTAATTACTTTATTAATGCTGTTACATTAAGTATTAAAACAAGTCCAATGACGCTTATAATAACTAGATCTGGCAACATGGCAGAGCGGAGCGGAGTGGAGGCTGCACTTGCACCAAGCTCCTTCACTCCTGCGTTTCGCAGCTGCTGCGAGTCAGCCACGTGAATTTATTCAGCGACATGATTTTAAATAATTTTTCATATGTTTTCAAATTTTATTTTTGAACATGAAACATTTATGGAGGTCTGGACCTCATAGCTGGCTATGGGCCTGGATGTGTAAAGTGAACGAGCGTAAACGATAGCCTATATGAATGAAATGAGCGCAAATCAATAGCCGTGTTGGGTATGTGCGTCTCTCAGAAATCAGAGATGTCTGGAGTTTTATCAACTAACTCGACAAAAATATCCTAAAAACGGTCCTAACTTCAAACCTTTTCGAAATCCAGCTGTAAAAACGTATTACATTAGCCCTTTTCGTGAATGGCATTACATTTAATTATACAAGAAGAAGAAAAGCGATGTATGATCAAGGCTTTTGGAGGGTCCAAATGATTTGTTGTGCTCTGTTGATAAAATACTCGTAAATGATCACAGACTCCCGCAACACATGATATAAGTTACTCCAAGTTCAAGCGAGCTTTATTGTCATTCTGCTATGAGTACTGAACACTTTCTTTCCATTTCTTTTTTTCAGCTTCTTTTTTTCTACTAGTGCTCTTATTTAAGATTGTGGATGCTTGTCTCTTGACAAATTTGTACACAAAGTTTCACTGGAAAACAAGAAGAATAATGTTATTTTTCTTTTTTGACCAACATTTTCTGTAGTTTTAAATAGACTAGAAGATATTTACAAAGTTATAATTATAATTTAAAAAAATACTTTCTTTAGTTAAACTACAAATTGAACAGATTTGCATTTAAAATGGTATTTTCATGTAATTCGATGAACTTCTGGTTTAAGCCACGCCTACTTCCGGATCCATCCGAATACAGATACAAATAATTTTGAGATTGTAACAGATACAAATACAGATACAAATAATGGCTCCACTGCACATCCCTACTGTCAATTATAGTTCTTAGAAAGAAAATTGGAATTGGCAAAAATCGGTATAGGCAGGTCACACTTCCAAAAATCGGAATCGGCCAGGAAAATTGCAATCGGTACATCTCTAGTAATTATTAAAAGAACTGGAGAAAAAGATGCATTGAAATTTTATAATCGAATCATTACCCTCTGAATTGTAATAGAATCGAACAGTAAGGCAAGTAAAGATTCACATCTCTAATTACTATTGTAGTGAACAGCAGGCAGAGAAAATGGTAAAATTTTCACTTCAGTGTGATTGTGTTTCTGTGAACAACATAAACAGATGCCTTTTGGCCTTGCTTTTCTGATGCTTTCCTGCACTTTTACTTCACATGTCTCCGTCATTTTCAATCTCTCTCATGCTGCACAACTGGAGCTGCTTTTAGCAGGTGTGCCGTCAGTGCTGGCGTTTGGCAGAGATGAGGACTGTTTCCACAAAAACTGCACATAGTCTCTGTTTATTACGTCAACATTAACGATGTGGCCACAAAACATTCAGGAAAAAAGGCATTACGTGCAAATTTTTAAGTAATAACGTAAATTTATATAGTCGCCAGTGGTGACCTTAGCAAAAACTTCACTCGCAAATTAATATTTTTGGTTGCAAATGCAACCATTTTAGTCGCAGCCTGGAGCCCTGAAAATGAAATAATACTGTACAAAAATGTTGTATAAATTGGCACAATGTAGCTGGCAAGTAGGGGCAATAACTACTCTGTTATAGTGGCAAAAAGATGCCCAGGTTGCAACCTGGTCCTTGGTTTCACTTCTTTCCCTCATTACAATTCAATCACTTCAATAATTAAAAAAGCCCCACCCACAAATTGTTTCAGCTGGACACTCTGTTTCACTAAGACATGTCACAGTAAAGAAGTAAAATGCAATGCAAATGACGTTTCATGTTGTCAAGACACTGACCCTTCATACTGCAAAAGCGAAAGCAAACAAAAAGTAAAAGTAATTGTAAACAAAAAAGTAAGTGTAAATATAATTATTAACTGAAGTGAGCTGTTGTACCTGCTGTTGGGAGTTGTAGTCAAACAAACCGACTGGAGTACCAGATGAGTCCACCTGGATCTGGTTCCCAGCATAGTCAAATTGGAGCGACTCCATGCCTGCCTGATGCTCCATGCCACCCATACTCTGGGCTTCCTGGCTCTGGAAGTCCTCGGTGGGAGGTTTGTTTGTGACAGGGTTGGGTGGCTGCAGAGTATGCGGGTGGTGCTGTGCCATCATTTCCAACCCGGCCTGACTGGGGCCCAACCGTTCTACTGCCTCTGTGGGGGAAGCCTGGCGACTGCCTGGGGTAGGGCTGTAGGAAATAAGTTTTAAATCAAAGCATGGATACTTCACTATCATAAAACAAAAAGAAAGCAGTGACATTATTACAGTTTCACTAATTGCTATTCTATTAAAGGCCGAAAAAGTTTTAGCTTTATTTCGCTTTAGCTTAATTTTAGCTTTTTACTTTAGCTGGATCCATACAGGTCTAGTGTCAGCCAACAAAAAAGCCTATAAAGGTCCAGGGCAAACATTTATTAGGTACTTAATAGCAAGTAAGGTAACTGGTTTGTCATTTTACATGTCTGTCAAAATTGCTCTTCAATTTGAATTTTAAACCATTCTAAACCAATAATTTTCTTTCTCTCCCAATTTTAACAACCCTTTGTGCACACATTGGCAATAGAATTGCCATTGGCTTGTGTGTGTGTGTGTGTGTGTGTGTGTGTGTATACTGTATAAATACATATATATATATATATATATATATATAAACAATGGCTTTCAGTTATACTGTAATGTTGAATGGCTATAATTAACAGGTAAAATTGAGGGAATTTTTTGAGGGCCCCTTGGCGCCCTTTAAATTTTCAGTTCGATATGACCCTCAAATGAAGCTAATTGAATAGCCCTGCTCTAATCCATTAACATGGGTGTGGAAATATATATATATATATATATATATATATATATATATATACACGAGATCTAAAATTACACTTTAAGCATTTTTATTATATAACTACAGCATGGTAACCATGTATGAATGAAAAAAGTATGAATGCATATTTGTCATTTTAACTGAAATTAGGATTAGTGGTGGTGTTGAGACATTGTTGGTCATTCAGTTTTTCTGAGAAAAAAAAAAAAAAAAAAACCCTAACAGTAATACTGATAATAGAAAAAAATCGTTGTTCTATTTTGGCGGAAGTGACGAACTGCAAGCTTTGAATGCTTATATCTTCTAAATGCAAATTTTGTCACTGTTTTGGAGCAAACTGCCTTATAGATAACCTTAAGACTAACATATTGATACTAACACCCAAAAAACTTTAATTTTGATTTCATGGGGACTTTAAAGGCTAAATAACTCTAAATGAACTCCACTATTTTGACAGGACAAAATACAACAAAGAAAATAATTTACATGTAGCACATCAAATCTGTGTGCTAAGTAAAACTGTCTTGCTCTCCCTCTTTTTGCTTGTGTGAGAGAAACACTGAACGCTCTCAGCTAAGTAACAACTAGTCAGGCACCTTCACACTAGAGTTTATGGTATGCCAAATATGGTGCGCATCCATTGAGATGAATTAAAACTGTGCATTAAAGTGAAAATCAAGTGCACAGTGTTCAAAATGAATGAAGGTAAGTGAAATATCTGTGTTAAACGTACACTTAGCCTCTAACTCAAACACTGGCAAGTGAAATCTAACAACTTATTAGCCAATGGCTAACGATAGACATTATTTGATTGCCTAGCATGGAAATTTAGTTGCATATGCAAGTGATTTACTCGCATTGTAGAGGGCTGTTTAAATACTTTTTAAAAGAAAGTTACATTTTTTTGTTAATACTGTTACAAGTTTAATGAGCAAAAGAACAATCATACTTGAAGTCTTTACAGTCGCGATCCATCCCATTCAGCAATCCTCTGGAATTTGCTTTTGAGGCATCCCCTTCATCTCCGACTTTCATCTCAGGACTTTTGTCTTCTTCAAATGGAGAAACCTTTTCTTTTGAATCACCTTTCTCCCTGCCATCTGGATCTGCATCTGCTCCACCCTGGAATCACCAAAAATCAAGTTAAACAAAGCCATCCCCGAGGCCAAATTACATCAGGTTGTGAATGAATTATCTTAATATAGTCTAATACCTCCCTCTACAAAAATACTATGTTACTCAGTAAATATTCATCCATGGCATTTAATGTTTTAGCTTTCATCACTATTGTGTGAGGAAGTTTTTAAAATTCAGTTGATTTGACACAGAATGAGCTTATTTTCAATCATTTCTATTCTTGACTGATTTTTTTCATAATTTTGGCAATAGAATAGTTAAATGATTGATCTTGAGAGGAGACCCTAGACATAAAATTTGACTCATATGTTGATACATAAAATCGAGAACTTGATAGGTAATTTTTATAAATTGTAGTTTGATGACTATTTTTCAGTTGTTTAAAAGATTAAGACAATTATCAATGTTTGATCAAATGGTCATTTTCCAATAAAAGACCAATTTTTTTTTTTTACATGATTTGTTATATTTAATCACCCTTTGCAGATTTTGAGCCATACAAAAGATAAGAAAAAAAATAAATACCAGCAAGCAATATGCATCTTCAGAGCTGGGTAGTAACTGATTACATGTAATCTGGATTACGTAATCAGATTCCAAAAATTAAGTACTTGTAATTAGATTAAATTACATTTTAAAATAATCATAATCTAAACTATTTACACAATAGCAATAAATTATTCATAATTTACTGATTCTCCCTAATTCCTCTTTTTCACCTTTTAATCAGTCCCTCCAGGATTTCGCAGAACTTTTTTCTGATTTTTGCAGCCTAAAATGACATTGCTGTGGCTTTTCTCAAAATTTGCAGTGATATTTGCATCATTTCTTATTGTTTTGCAGTGAAAATATACCATGGACAACATTCTTCTAACATTGTTATAACTTTTCTGACTTCGAGAACCATCGTAGGGCTCCGGACTAACATTTGAGGACACCAGTGCCATTAAGTTCTACAGAAGGTGGCACCAGCACCTGACAGTAAAGCACTCAGCCTAATCGCACACGTACATCTCGGAGATGTCTATTTGATGTCTGCATTTACATATGCAAGACGTATTTTTAGGGTGTTTGCTCATCTGCAATACGTCTCTAAGACGTTTCCTGTCAGATGTCAAATAGACATTTATTAGAATGCATGTAAAACTGCTTCTGAGACGTTTATCAGATTACAAGGCAGAGGTTTTCCAGATCTTTAGCAGACGTCTTACAGATTTACTTGTGCTGTTTGGGTAGTTGAGATGCAGATAAAATTAACTTTATTACTGTCATTCATAATGTCTAAATATAATTTGATAAAAAAATAAAAAATTATATATATATATATATATATATATATATATATATATAGGGAGTGGAAATGGCTAATAAGCCTACAAGCTAATAAGCCTATAAGTCTCTGCAGCCACACAGTGGTAATTTAATGTCCTTTTTATTTTTAAATAAGTGTTTGCTTTCCTACATTATGAAACTTTTAGTTTTATAAATGGAGGCAACCTATGAAGGATGAACAAATAATGTCATCACATTAAAAATAACTTTCAAATTTGGTAATACTTAAAGCTTTGAAGTGCTGGGAAAAGTTGTGTGAAGCATTTAAAAACACTCGAAAACATTAGACCATTTCTGCCACAAGTTGTTCCTGTAGTTATGTTAAATCCATGGTGAATGGTGGAGATTTGTGTTTACTGAACAATGTTTTTCCTGGTTTCCACATCAGTGGCGTTTGTTCTGATATCCGTAGCTTTAACAGAATTCTGCGCCGAATTTGAATGCTTCTCACAAGATTTGACAGAGATGTTATTGATTCTGCGGCGAATTCGACTACTTTCTTCACTGTATCTCCCAGCGCTGTGTATAACGGTGTCGCATGATCGAGAGCAGCCCGCGGCTCTGGCCCGAGCAGATAAACGGTCTGCGCCGCGTAGCCCAAACGAGTAGTGCAGATTCGTTCCTCTTTCGGCTCGTTTGTCCAATGTAGCTCTTGTAAATCGGGCATGATGAGAACGCAAGGCTGTTCATTCCATTTTTCAAACTGAGGATCAACCTTTCTTTGACTGAATGCGCGTTGCGATGACATCACGGGATGCATCTAAACCCAAAATCTGCGGAAAATCTGCGGCAGTTACGAAAATTGCGGAGTTTGCTTGATTTTGCGATAAATTCAGCGATCTTAGAATCGCAAAATCCTGGAGGGACTGTTTTAATGTTCCTTTCTAAAATAACGGACCGCTTATATACACTCAGTCTTCCAGTTTTGTCCACATTCACACAAAGACTGGATTTACAAAAATCATTTCATGTTTAAGAAGTGTTTCAACATTGCATCAACTACTGATGAACATTCATTTTTATTTGAATTATCACTCTGTAGGTTGTTTAACCATGTATTTCTATGCCTTTAGAAGGCTTTTGTCTTTCAAACACATTAAAATGCACAAATTTATGAATTCACAAATTCACTTTTTTTCATCTGATCCTCTTTCACCTAATATGTTTACTTAAAAGTACCCCTAAGATTTTAAAATAAGAATTTAGTGAATATAACATTTGCATGTTCATGGTTCTCTGATGTAGGTTATGGTCACATGACATGCAGATAAACAAATAAAATATTTAATTTTTTTAGTAAGTGTTTTATTTTGATTGATTTTATAATGACTAATTTCAATTTAACATTTTTATGATTTAACTGATTATTAGTTTTTTTCTTTAAACTCATAAACCCCTTGCAGTTCCTTAAAGGGGTCATCGGATGCAAAATTCACTTTATAAGTTGTTTGAACATAAATGTGTGTTGGAAGTGTGTGCCGCTCCCACGATAGTTGATTGACAAGGCCATCTTACCTTAGACCCGCCCTGAGTGAGCCGAGAGAACTGTCCGCCTCCCGTGAAGGGGAAGACAAGATGTCTCTGATTAAGCGATTGAGGTGTTTTGTTGTTGGATGTAATAATGAATATAGCAGTCATCATTTAACTTTACGGATTAACGTTACTTTCGCTTTGAAGTGAATGCACCAATCCCCAATCTACATAAATGTGTCTATGTTCGCGTGAATCATTCGAGATCCAGCTTTATCTACAGAAGTGAGTATAAGGGTTTTTATGAATATTTGCAAATCGCCTTTCCTAATAATATGCTAGTTAGCCAGTTTCGCGGCCAAAGTTTAGTATGCTCCATAGATATATATACCTAGATGCCTCATTATGGACTGTTTCTATGGGCCGTGATACATAAGCCATCCACCATTTTTGGAACGGTCTGCGAATCTTTGAGCGCATTGACTGTGTGCGTCTACAACAGCAAGTTATACGCTTGTATATCTTTGAATATTCATTGATTCTTATGGTGAATGCGAGATGGCTGATGAGTCAACGTATCTATACGAGTCTACACATATCTAAGGTATGCTCGTCACTCCACGGAAGAGAACGGCAGAGTCAGCAGAGCTCACTAGGATTTAAAGCAACATGAACTAGAACAGCGTGCTAAAAAGAGAGCTGATTTTGACAGGGTAAAGAAGGTGTTTTTTACACTACCATTGAGAAATTTTAACCAAAGTATGTTATAGATTTTTCATTAAGACCCTAAAGAATCAGGATCTTAATGAGGATGTGCATATTTTATTTTCGAATCAGGTATGGGGTATGTTTAAAGGTGCACTGTGGAATATTTAGGATGATCTATAGACAGAAATGCAATATAATATACATAACTACGTTTTCAGAGGAGTATAAAGACCTTACATAATGAAACGTTATGTTTTTATTACCTTAGAATGAGCAATTTATATCTACATACACCGTGGGTCCCCTTACATGGAAGTCACCACCATGTTTCTACAGTAGCCCTAAAAGGACAAACTGCTCTACAGAGCGCGTTTCGTCACTATGTTGTTCATGCGAAATAACACTGACACGATGAACAAGTAACAGTAATATTCCCAATGACATCGGTTTATTGAACAATTAAGTAAATATAATTCCTTAATTTACCTTTGTAAAGAATCCTCATTGCTCTCTGCGGTCTCAGACGACGGCATCTTAGCCCTGTATCGGCCACCGTAGCTTCTCTAAAGGGAGGGGTGAGCCGTTGGATGCAATTCGGAACCTCAACCGCTAGATGCCGCTAAAATCTACACACTGCACCTTTAAATTGTCTTCTAAAAACCCTAATCACCAAATGATTTATTGGAAATTGCTGCATAGGGTTTATTTGACTCCAGTGAAACGTTTTTATATGAATCTGTCGTCTTCTAAGTGTAATCTCTGTTCCCAAGGAGTTTTAGATACGTTTTTAAAATTTTTTTGGGAGTGCCCCTCTCTCTTACCTTTTTGGACTCAGCTCTCACAGGACCTATCACATTTGTTGGGTACTGAGATATGTTTGACTCCCTGCCATTTTTTCATGAATGACTTTTGGGACTTCACCTTGTCTGTCCAACAAAGATATCTACTGTTAGCGGCTCTCACAGCAAAAAAAATGCTAGTCAACCGCTGGAATCCTCCTCACATAATGGACAGACGAACCTGGACTGTTTATTTGTTGGACATTATCTCGATGGAACTCTCAACTTCTCGTATACATGGATCTAATGTGAAAACAGTAAATTCATGGTATTCAGCTTTTAATGTTGTGTCATCTTTTCTAAAATCTTTGTAAAAAATTATTTTATTATTATTATTATTATTATTTATTTATTTTTATTTTTTTTTTAAGTCTACCAGGGGATGAGATGGGTTGGGGTGGGTTCAACAACAAAAAATAAAGACCCTAAAGAATTATATCAACTTGTGTAAAATGGGCATCCGATGACCCCTTTAACAAACCACAGTCTGGGTAACCTAATACAGTGCCCTCCACTAATATTGGCACCCTTGGTAAATATGAGCAAAGATGGCTGAGAAAATAAATCTGCATTGTTTATCCTTTTGATCTTTCATTAAAAAAATTCACAAAATTCTAACCTATCACTGAAGTAAAACAATTGAATACTTTCTTCTGTGTGATTTTTATTAGCATTTCTTTATATATCATACGCAAACAATGTGTCAAATCCTAAAGGATCAATAATAATGGAAATCTACAGATGGCTCTGTTTCTGAATGCTCTTTTCTGGGGTGTGTTTGTTTTTAAACAGTAATTCAGTCCACTGCCAAGTAACCAAGGCTGTCTTACCCACCCAGGGGTAGGACCAGTTACTTATTTCTATGAGGTAAAAAGGAGAAATACCCATTCTGGGTTTTTTTTTTTTTTTTTTTTTTTTTTTTTTAAATAAATGAAGAATTAAAGGGTTAGTTCACCCAAAAATGAAAATTCTTTTATTAATTACTCACCCTCATATCGTTCCAAACCCGTAAGACCTTCGTTCATCTTCGGAACACAAATTAAGATATTTTTGATGAAATCTGAGAGCTCTCTGACCCTCCATAGACAGTAAGGATACTACTATGATCAAGGCACAGAAACGTAGCAAGAACACTGGTAAAAGAGTCCAAATGTGACATCAGGGGTTCAACCGTAATTTTACAAAGCAGCGAGACTTTTTGTGCGCAAAGAAAACAATAATAACATAAATTATTCAACAGTTCTTCTCCCCGAGTTACCGACTTCCGTCATTTTGGAGAGTACCCCAGAAAGTACTCAACATAATCAGCGTTGTTTATGTTCAGTAGAAAGAACACGCATGTTGAACGTAAACAAAGCTAAGGATGAGTAATTAATGACAGAATTTTCATTTTTTGTGTGAACTAACCCTTTAAACACTCCATGTATTCACTAGTGCAGTGGTGGCCAAAGTCAGTACTGGAGAGCCACAGTCCTGGAGAGTTCAGCTCCAACTCTAATCAAACACACCTGAACAAGCTAATCCAGTACTAAGGGTTACTAGAAAGCTACAGGCAGGTGAGTTTTATCAAGGTTGGAGCAAAACTCTGCAGGACTGTGACTCTCCAGGGCCGATGCTGTCCACCTCTGCACTAGTGCTTCTTTCAGATTCCTTTTATTCAATTAACTTCCACAAATTCTGTCTGGATTTTATAACACATACGCTTGAGGAAAAAAAAAACACGTTGTAATAAGATACCCAATGAGTGTTTTAAGATAATTGACTCACATAGCCTCCGTTTCTGTAGCGACCATCCATCTTGTCTCCAGGGGAAGAACTGAGGACATACTCCACCATACTCACACCCAGACCACCCCCCTCTGAGCGCGGGGACAGTACTGAGCTTGCATCTCCGTTCCCGTTGTAGCTCTGGCCTGGTCGCCTTTGCACCATAATGGGTTGAGAAACAGAATGATCTAGACACAGCAGATGAAAATAATATTGCTATGACAAAAACAAACCAGAAGAGAAATAAAACATTTAAACATGCATCAAGAAAATCAAAGCTAATGCTACTATAATGGAGATATATGCAATATGGAATTTCTTTCTAAATTTTCAATTTATTTTTTATTTTATTCTATTTACTCTTTATACTGGAGCTGCTATCTATTTAGCTACAGTCAACTGGACAGATTCCAGTGTTTCCCCTGCCATTATATTTAGGGGGCGCCCCGGCCCCCCCTTGAAGGTCAAGTTAATTTTATTTTCTCTATAGCGCCAGATCACAACAGAAGTAATTTAAAATTACCTTTCCAATTAAACAGGTCTATACCTTTTAAACAAACTAAACAGCTTTATGTTATTCATCTTTTATTTACACGAGGGCATGTCATTTCTCTCCCTACATGGTCGCGCATTTACAATTCTCCTCTGCTCTCTGTATCGCACACTGCGGAGTTCCACCCCGATGTGCGCATGCACAGGTTAGCACACTCCCACTTATATTTGTAAATATTAAGCCGCAAAAAGACTATTTAAATATGAATTCTGCGTGTCTCTGTGTTAATGAATGGCACAGACGCGCGGTTTTGTTTACTACTCGTACTGAAGTGCGTGTGACGCTTCCGGTGATATTAACGTCTGCCGTCTCACTAATGAGGACATAAATAAATGAACAACATCTCCAGAACTGCTCTGAGAGTCACTTTTTGAGCATTTGACCGTTCCATTTGAGTAAAACTATCCTCATATCACACAGAAATTTAAAGGGATTCATAGCAACTCGTCAAAATAAAAGTTTGGTTTAACTTTACATTGTGGCAGAAATACATTACTATTGTTCAGTAGAATGTAGTATACTACTACTACTAAAATTATTAAAACCTTAATTTTAAGGAATAATCATACAATATTTCTTCAATGTTTAAATTGTAATATTAACTCCCCTTTATTTGCCAAAAAATAAAATTTGTTTAATTTTCATTAATTAAAAGATAAATTAAATTAATGTTTTATGCCTTAATTTGATAAAGTAAATACACAACACAGAATTTCTGAAGGAAAAAAAATCATAAGGCTATTGTAAGAATAAATGAAACTTATGCTCTCAAATAATTTGACATGCTAAAACACAGAATTTGGTAACAATAAAAAATAAGGTTGGAAAAAATAAAACATTTCATAGGGCCCTAAACGTAATTTTTGTTAAACTTTTAATAAATTGATGTTAAATTGTTGACATTTCATGATTTTAATTAATTAGACATGCTTTTTGATTAATAAAATTTAATTTAACCATTAAAAAGGAGTCCAAAAGAATTAAAATGGGAAAAACGGAATCCAGAAAAATTAAAACTGAAAAAATGGAATTTGGAAAAAAATAAAACTGAACTTGGGAAAAATACCTGTTCAGTTGTTAAACTGACTGCTGTCATTAAAAGCATGATTTCTTTAAGTGTTGTGTTGGTGTCCGTGTCCATCTCACACACCCCACCCCACCCCACCCAAAAGCCGTAAACCTAGGGGAAACACTGGATTCTTAAATCATATTTTAATGGGTGACAAAAATTTGAAAGGTTTTGTTTCAATTTATGAGATAAAGTAATCAATTTCAAAACATTGCTAACAGCAGGTGATCGTGATTAAAACAAGCACAAACAATGCAACAAATCCTGAAATAAGTACATCTATTGAATCTCTACCACATATGCTCTATAGCTGAATCAGATTTGTTCATAATTCATGAATTTTGCAACATTGACAGTGTTACTGAACTGAAATTTGTCAACATTGAATTCACTTAAGCAGAATAACAACACTTCAGCAATAGGCTGCTCTACTGAAGACTGTACTAAACTTTCATAATGAATTAACTTTACACAGTTATTAAACCGAACCTACACTGGAGAGCTAAATAACAACACTATTGTCACTGGACCAAAATTTTAGTAGTCAGTACCTATAAAGTACCAGTAAAAATCAACTTTTCTAGATACCAACTTTGGTACCACAGCAAAAACTACTAACACGTACATTTTTTAACTCTTTGAAAATAAAAATATTAAAATTAGGTTAGTATATCCACGACGCTATCACTACGCCGATTATAAAATATCGCCCATTAGCATGGGAGTGAAGGCTGACAGCACAGACCTGCAGGCCACGCCTGTTACATGAGCTTCCAGAAGTTATCCATTTAAGACTGTTTTTCATGTTAAAGACAGTCAGACTCTAGATAGAAGTTAAAGGCTAGTATGACAACATCACTTCACTTCATAGAGTCGCTCTATTATTAGTACTAACTTCATGAACCCGGAGATATAGCTTGAACGACGCTTTTACATTGTCAGGATTCACATCCAGACCAAACCCAAATGGAACAGCACGGGACATCGAAAGTTGTCTTATAATCATGACGGGTTTAGCACCCATTATATAGACGAGAAGGAGAAACATCTGTCAGCAATAGGCTGCTCTACTGAAGACTGTACTAAACTTTCATAATGAATTAACTTTACACAGTTATTAAACCGAACCTACACTGGAGAGCTAAATAACAACACTATTGTCACTGGACCAAAATTTTAGTATTTAGGGGGTAACTCGCTAACAAAGCATTTAAAGTCATTGTTAGTTGTTTAACTGTGTGATGGATTGGACAAGCCTCGACTGGGCTCATTTATTTAAAAACGAGCTGTCAACTGTGATAAATCTTCCCGGTGTTATGACGCCATTTTTGATTCTGTCGCTCTAGTGTCCTGAATGCGGTCGTGACTTCAGCTGTTCATTCATATACAGATATGTATTCAAGCAGATGTTTTAATCTGCTGAATAAATAAAACATTTAAAGCTCTCACCTGTAAGCAACTGCTATCAGTCCCAAACAGTAACTGTGAATGCAGCCATAATGTGCATTTCTATTGATTGTATCGCTGCCCTGTAATTCTTTCACTTTCTCTCTTTCTTTCTTTCCTTCTTTCTCTCTTTTTTCTTAATTATTTATTGTTATTTTTCTTTTTCTCTCTTTTCTTATTTTTTATTTTCTCTTTCATTTTTATTTTTTATTAATTATTTATTGTTGACATTTCTTTTTCTCTCGTTATTATCTTTATTTATTATTTTCTTTCTTTCCTCCTTTCTTTGTCGTTGTTATTATTTATTTTTTGTATTAATGAGAAAACGTTTGAATAAAATAAGAGATTAATAGCAGAAGTTACTGTTATTATTTATTGATAGTTTAACTAAAGAATTCATCAACTGATAAGAAAATAATAAATAGATTAACTGAAAAATAATCGATAGATTAGTCGACTAATCGAAAAAAGAATCGATAGATTAGTCGACAATAAAAATAATCATTAGCTGCAGCCCTAATTAAAATGAGCTCATTATTAATATATAATATAATTTATATTATTATAAATAATGGTTAAACATTAATATGCAGCCTTCAAATGATGTTAAATAATGTAGACATCACATTAAAAAGATCAAATGACAGTAATAAAATAAATAAACATTACAGGTAACAAAACAAGAGGCAGGTCTACTGCACTTGCACTGCAAGACTTAATGACTATTTTGACCACTGGTCTAAATAAATGACTGGATTGCTCATAGAATTCTACACTGCCATCATTAGGTAAAGCCACCAGAAGTCTCTGAACGGCCATATTGCTATTCCCAACCAACAGTGGGCATCATTGACTGAAAGCCAAAACCCTGACCTAAAATTACCCAATCTGCAACGTATCAGTCACACAGGATTAATTTTTAGGATATAAGTAAATTAATTGTTATTTCAGATGTTATCTGTAAAGGCCGAGACACACCAAGCCGTAGGGCTGGGTATCGAGTTCGATACTTTTTAGACACCAACTGAATTGCCTCGATACCATCGAATATCGAAAAACATCGTCATTCGGTACGAAAATTTTGATTCCTAAGGGGTTAATCTCATCATCGTCAGTGAGCCAATAAGCCTGCAGCACTTGGTGTGTTCAACTAGAAGCGGCGCAGCGCAGATCGATCAGTGTTTGACATCTGCGAGAGCGATTCGAAAGCGTACGGAGCAGACTGCTCTCTATAGCTCTCGTGGTACTGTAATACACCGATCGGTCTGCACAGTCAGTCCACGTCAAGTCGAACACACCGGTTACACTCAGAGATGTGGCTCACATGTGAGGCTGTAGTGTGAATGCGTCCCAGCCCCCTTAGATGTAAGGCTACATTTACACTGGTGCGTTTTTGTTTTAAACTGAAAACGATCCTCGTCATACTGGCGTCTCCACTGCGTTTCAAGCCGCCTTTCCACTATCTCTGACAAATGACAAGTGACAGACTGGAAGTCATTTATTTCCAATGGAGAGTAGTGTGGGGGCTGCGTAGAGTTCTGATCATATGCAGATGCACACTAGCCCAACAGATGCTCACCGACGGCCCGACGTTGGACGACCGTCTGCTTGGTGTGTCCCGGCCTTAATGTTTATGGTCTTTTCAGGCAGGATAAGCATATTGAAATCATTAGGGTGAAGTAGTTATTTTATTTCTTGAATGATAACTGAATAATAAATTATGTATTTCATCTGCTCCATCAATAATTCTAGATACCTTATCCAAATTGTTTAAATGTTTAGAAACCAGATGAGCTTGTTTTTCAACAACCGGTCAAAATTTACAGCAGGGCATGCAAATTTGGTCTGTTTTTTGGCCAGACAGAAACTGCACACAGGCTGAATGTAAATATAAGTCTCTGTAAATCCACTCTCTGACAACAGGTGGCGCTTACAGAAGAGCAGAATTACAGCTGTTTCCCATAACCTCCATGGACAAAGCAGAATTGCGATTAAAAAAAAAAAACACTACTTTGTTAGGTATTACATGGAGCATGGGTGAAAACAAAATGCCATTGAATCTTTTCTGAAAACAGAACCTTCAGAGGTACATTCATATAATTAATTCATTCAAATATTCATTTGTATAATTCCCTAAGCACTCTTTTAAAACCTTGCAGCTTTCAGCCATGTTATCTGCATTATGTGCACACATGAGACTTATTTAAAACTTTGCTTTATGCTGGATAGTATTTATTTATCCTCAATTGTTCAAATTGCGGTAATTGAATATGGATCCAACTAGTGCTGGGTAGTGCTGTGTTCGATAAATCGATACAACGATGTATCATCACAGAGATTTGACTATACGAGTATCAATACAGCTGGCCTTGTATTGATATTGTGGCACATGTGCAGCAGTGGACCTTGCTTAATGTGAATACAAGAACACCCTTTAAAATGGAGTAGAAAATTGCAAGGTTTCTAAAAAAATAATGAACAGAGCATAACATACAGGCTACAACAATGTTTAATCTCGCCGCAGAGGAACACAACTGGGTTGCCTGATATAAAGAGACGTAATCCCTGAAACAGAGCTTCCTACTTGCGCAATGCGGAAATATCTGCTAAGTGTGTTACTTTCTTTGTCAACCTGGCAACCATGTGCACGCGCTCTCTCTCCAATGTGGATATCTCCTATAGGCTATTGTGGATAAACGCGCTTGCTTTCTGAAAACACCGGTTAGCTTGCCAGTTTAGCGATCTCCACTTCGATATTCTATTCTCAGAAAAGTGTAATTCATCAAGTGTACATTTATGAGAGAGAGAGAGAGAGAGAGAAATGCTGTGTATGTATGAATTACCACCGTATTAACAGTGAAGCTATGGCTTTCATTCCTTTAGAAACGATGTTACCAGCTCCTTGAGAAAGATAATGTAGCTCTTGAGCAATTAAGCTATTTTACTGATAAAATTGCGGGGCAGCGCTAAAAAGTTTGTTCCTGAAGTTCTGTGTGCAGCCGCAACGTGATTATGTGAATGACTGAGCGTGTGTGTGAGATACAGTGAAGACAGTGCATTAGTTTAGAACGCTTCTAATTTTTATTTTTTAAATGTAGAGAGTGTGTTAATTTGTGCAATGATAACCTACCAACAATGTTAAGATGATTTTTAATATAAAACAAGATGCAAGCAATCAGAATATTTTACCTGGTGGAAGTGCGCAATGTAAACATTAAACATATGCCATTACCTATAGGCTATTGTGGATAAACGCACTTGCTTTCTGAAAACACCAGTTAGCTTGCCAGTTTAAAGATCTCCACTTCGATATTCTATTCTCAGAAAAGTGTAATTCATCAAGTGTTCATTTATGAGAAAGAGAGAAAGAGAGAGAGATGCTGTGTATGTATGAATTACCACCGTATTAACAGTGAAGCTGTGGCTTTCATTCCTTTAGAAACAATGATGTTACCAGCTCCTTGAGAAAGATAATGTAGCTCTTGAGCGATTAAGCTATTTTATTGATAAACTTGCGTGGCAGAGCTAAAAATTTTGTTCCTGAAGTTTTGTGTGCAGGCCCAATGTGGTTATGTGAGTGACTAAGCATGTGTGTGATACAGTGAAGACAGCGCATTAGTTTAGAACGCTTCTAATTTTTATTTTTATTTTTTAAATGTAGAGAGTATGTTAATTTGTGCAATGATAACCTACCAGCAACGTTAAGATGATTTTTTAATATAAAACAAGATGCAAGCAATCAGAATATTTTACCTGGTGGAAGTGCCCATTGTAAACATTAAACATATGTCATTACCTATAGGCTATTGAACTGTGGTACAGTTAAGGAGGCCCTTCATAATGCAGTGGTTAACTGCCTGCCCTGCCAATAGTTAGCAATGGCCCTATAGTATGCAGTGTTTAATAAACAGCTGCTTTACTAAATTCCTCTGAGGTGAAATTTAGTGCAATCCCATATCGTGATACGTATCGTATCGTAGGGGTATAAGAAAATATCGATACACGTGAGTATCGCGATATTGTGTTTGGCGATACTGTATCGATTCTCAAAAACGGAATATCGATATTCAAAAAAAGAAAATATCATACAGGATTCATGGCAGTTGTTTCGTTTTGAGTTCATATCCCGACCGCTAGATAGCAGTCTTCATCTCTGAACTTAAACAGTGACAGGAAATACTAGCATTAGAGCACGCCACTAATGTTAGCGTTAATATAGTTCACTGCCAGTAATGGAGGATGAAAGAATTGTTCCAGTTCCCGTTTTGGTGTACAAAGCTGAAGTGTGGCGTCATTTGGGCTTTTGTGGTAACGTCTGCCCCGGGACCGTGGCGCGAGCATCACCTCGGTTCCGCCGCTTGCCGCGTCCTGTGTGAAGAGCCTTCGTGTGGGGCGCGGGGGGCGGTATAGGGTCGCCGCACGGCTGCAGCTTTCTCTCGTGTTGGGGCGTTTTGTGCGTTATTTGTGTGTGTTAATATTTTACAATAGTTTTGTCTTCTTCGGGAATCCTGCAAGCACGTTATTTTTCATTGATATTAAGCAGATGTCATTTTTTGTTCAGATCAAAATGTTATGATGTATATTACAATTGTAAACTTAAACTGTTAACCTTTAAAGCAGGGATTAAAAATATATATGGTCTTTTTATAAAATACATTTTATACATATACATTTAACTAAAGAATCTTGCAATCACTCTAATTTTTCCCCCTTGACTCGTATTGCACAAAAAGTGGTTTAGTAACATTGAATGTTACAGGGACTGATTATTGCAAATGCAGATCCCAGTGTGTTCTATTTTTTTTTTTTTTTAACCATTTTTATTTATTTTTTATTTTATTTTATTCATTTATTCAACTTTATTTTATTTATTAAACAATTTTTATTTATTTATTTATTGCTAAGGTTTGCATATGGTGGTGTGCTCTTAATAACAGCTTTCCTAAAAAATATATCCTACTCCTAAAATAAGAAATATCCCAGTATATCGCCTTGCTTACAGTATCGCAATATACAGTGCCCTCCACTAATATTGGCACCCTTGGTAAATATGAGCAAATGCGGCTTTGAAAATAAATCTGCATTGTTTATCCATTTGATCTT
>JAFVLL020013783.1:0-16028 GCA_021397915.2 Tor tambroides | reverse complement strand
TAAAAGATAAAAAGGATAAACAATGCAGATTTATTTTCACAGACGCCTTTGCTCATATTTACCAAGGGTGCCAATATTAGTGGAGGGCACTGTATCGTATCGCAACCCCTGTATTGTGATATGTATCATATCGCCAAATTCTTGCCAATACACAGCCCTATCGTATCGTGGCCTCTGTATCGTGATACGTATCATATCGTGACTTTGCTGGCGATACACAGCCCTAATGTTAACCGGGAGTCACTCATTTATAATAGCGACATCGTCTGATAAAATCAACATGCATCTACACTAAAGGGCGGCTATGTGGTGGTGTTGGCTATATTGCTTTTTTGTCTCATGCAGCGCACTGCCTGCATCAGAGTAACTAATTAAAAAAAACAACAAACAAAAAAGTGCATAATATTAACAGACAAACTATGCTCATATTTATGATTCCAAGCAGTCAGTTAGTGACAGGTGCTTGGAAAAAGCTGTTTTGTATTTAACTGACGAGTCTGTTGTGGTACGGCCAGCTGAATGTGCTGCTTCACTGCCGCTCACTGCACAGAACAGACGCTGAGAGAGGCGATACTGCGCCGGTAAAGTCAGACCTTGCACTTGCGGGGCAGTACTGGAGAAATCTTCCAAAATGAATGAAAGCTAAGGTTTATCCGTGCTCGTGTGTTTTCGTGTGGTGGAATGACCTGCCCAACTCAATTCGAGCAGCTGCGTCCTTAGCCATCTTCAAAAATCGGCTAAAAACACATCTCTTTGATCTTTATTTGACCCTCTAACTCTAGCACTCTCTATTCTAATTATATTCTTAAAAAAAAAAAAAAAGTCCCTTTTAGACTTGCACTATTCATTTACTGCTTGTTTTCTTTAATAAAAAAAAAAATAAAAAAAAAAAAAAAAAAAAAACTAACACTAGCTTTTCTAATCTACTTGTATTCTGTCTATTTGTTTTCTTTTTATTTATTATACAATTAACAATTTACAATTGACCCTCTAAGTCTAGCACTCTCTATTCTAATTATATTTTATCTATCTGTCTTCTTTTTATCTATCGGTCTTCTATCTGTCTTCTTTTTTTTTTCTAGGCTAACCAAGACTTGTCATAACACTTGCATGTTGTTGCTCTTTTGTTGGTTTTGATTGCTTCCATTGTCCTCATTTGAAAGTCACTTTGGATAAAAGCGTCTGCTAAATGACTAAATGTAAATGTGTGTTTATGTAGCACTGATGTGTGTATGCGGAAGCTGATGGCAGGGGGCGGTGGATATTTGTGGCGGTCAATGTGGATATTGAGTTCTTCTGTGTCATCACATTCTACTAGTTTCTACAAATTCAGTTTCAGAACTTTCACACTTAGTAACACATACAGCTGTGCTCTCAACACAGTGCAACAGTGAAAAGGGACCCCTCTCAAACAGTGTCGTGTTCCAGGCGTTATTTAAATGACATATTGCGATATTTTAAAAATTCATATCATAAGAAAAATAAACACCGGTATTCGGTATGAACCGGTATACCGCCCAGCACTAGTTATAACCACGGTAAATTCTATCATGATTTATCGCCAAACTGGTAACTTTTCCATCCCTATTGCAGTGTGTGCTTAACAGCATAAAAAAATAAAACTTTTATTCTAATTAAGAATGGATCCAGCTACGCTGAAGGTCGTCGTGAAACACGGAGAGACCAAACTAATGCACTCACCGGACGAAGCGTGTCAATTCCTGAGCTCCATTCCTGCTCCTCATTCTCCTGCGATGGACGTGGCATAAGGGTTTGATAATACTGAGTGAATCGAATTCTAATTTATTAATCTAGAACTTCATGTGACAATCGGCTACTGGCAGTTCTTCATGTAAGCTAGGAAACTTGGTATCACTAATGAACAATTTCAATGTACATGATGCAATTATTTATGTTTGTTTCCTCGTTATGGAAAGTATACATACTCTTTTTTTTGTTATCCCACTTTATTACTCGTGTAAATTCGAAGTTATTCTGGTCTCTTGTAATAGGGCTAATGGCGGTGTTCTAACGAATGGTACTGGCTGTCATATTACTGTCACTGATTAAGACAGGGGAGGGCGGCAGCCTGGGGTTTTCACCCCAGTCTGTAAAAGTTTTATGGGGTGTTTTTTTTTATGTTTAATGGGTTTTAAAGGCAGACTTGAGTTAATTAATTTACAGTGGTATAACTTTCTCTCATTTGTTCAGTTCACTTATTTGTTTGATAGTAATGACTGAAATTAATATAATAAGTTGTAATGTCAGTGGTTTAAATGGCTCCCCATACACGTACAAGTTTTTAGAATTACTGCGACGAAAAAAGGTTGACATTGCTTTGATCCAGAAAGCTCATTTGTGGAAGGATGATGTTCATAGATGCAATAATAAATATTACGAGGTGGTCTCTTTTGCTGCGACTGACAATAAAACTAAAGGTGTTTTGATAACTGTTTGAAGAAATTTAAATATTTCCATTTTAGACAGAAATGGTGATAATGCTGACAGAATTGCCTGTACATCCCTTGTGAAAAGTAATTCTCCCCACTGATAATTCTGTTGTTTCTGCTTCAGTTGTTTGCTCTTTTCTCCTCGAACAATCATGCAGACCATTGTCCATAACAACTATCTGGTCTAAGGATATCAGTGGTGACTTACAAACTTTGTTTTCTGATCAGATTTGGGAGACAATCACATCATCCTCGAAGAGCCCAGATCATCGGATGATCCATTTGAAATTGCTGCATGAACTTTGTCTGTGCCCTTTGGGGCACTTCTGTGTGCATGTATCGCCTTTCCCAAATTGCAGTTTATGTCCACGGGGTGCACTCAGTGCATGTTTTTTTCTTTTTGAGTCATTCTGATTCTTCTTTTTGATGTGTAGTTTTTGTATCTGTATGTTTTTTTTTTTCATGTGTTTGAGTTTGCCTTTAAATAAAATAAAAAAAATAATTGTTCACAAAAAAAGAATGGCAAAGTTTCATTCAAAAAGTATGCAAAAATTACTACCTATATAATCAATATGCTGATATCGCTTCAGTTCACCCACAGTGCAAGCGCAATCAAAAATAAATAAATAAATAAAATCTGTCTATACTGCACAATGAATCTCTTATTTACATTGTGTTTATAACTCTGGCATATTGTGCAAATTCTGAATTACAAGCCTTTGATTGGCCATAAAGTACCCAGTTTTTCATTGGCGCTGGTTCCAGAAGTATTTTTCCCCATTCATTTTTAGTGATTTTAAAGTCTTAGTTAAAGAGTTATAAGCCATGAACAAAGCCAACAAACTATGAGGAGAATGGCAACAATACAACATTTTATTTGAATTAAAAAAAGTTAATGAAAACTAGACAAAAAGACTACAAGACTGTGTACTGAACAGCTTTAGTGAGTGAAAGAACTACAATCCCATAAAGCACTGCGGATGACATCAATCAAATTAAAGACGATTGAGAAATAAAAAAACTTTATTAAAAGCTATTGGTTATATCTATAGAAATAACATCTATATATCTACTGGCACTTATCTATAATCTATATATCTACTGGCATGCTTTACTGGCTGCAATTCTCTGAAGGGGGAAATTTCTGTCCAGCACCATGGGTAGGGCTGCAACAAATGATTATTTTGATAATCGATTAATCTAATGATTATTAGAACGGTTATTAGAACGGTTAATCAACTAATCGTCAATTATTCAGCCTGTATAATTGGTTAAAATATTGAGTTACACACACTCTAATAAATAATAGAAGGTAATCACTTCAGCTTTTCAAAATGTCAGTTATATTCCTATTGTGCAATAACAATTAGTTATATTAGGTTTTTTTTTTACAATACAAAAATATATTTGGCACACAAAATGAGATGACAGAGACTCTCATTCACCATTTAATTAACTGTATGACATCTCCTTTGGTAAGTCATATGGATAACGAACAAAAAGGTACTGTAAGTGAAAATACATTTTATTTTTGGATAAATTATTTTTTCACAATATTAGTTGTCTTAAATACACCTTATAGTGTTATGATAATGAAAAGATTTAATCAATGCATTTAATCTAATACTATCCCTTTAGTTTGGTTAGAATTTTTTCTCTTTTTTTCTCAATCACTAAGAAAACGTTTTTATCATTAGCTAACTCCACACTCAAGAGCGTCTTAAGAATACAAAATCAAGTTGTAATTCTAAATGAAAAAGACACTGACGCTGTTTTATTTGTTAAATACTGTAAAGTCCGGCTCACACTACAGGATTTTTAGCCCGATTTAGCCCCGATTTTCAAAAATCGTCACCTCGATCGGTTCCGTTGTTCGGCGTGAATTATTTGGTAATGTGAGGTGTTCACCGATTGAATCTTGCACCGCCAGATCTGCTCGCACACATATCGGGGCTGCCCCGATTTATATCAAACATGTTTGATATTTAGGATTTTAAATCGGGATAATGACGGCTATATGATTACATCATCAGTACTTTAACAACAGCCAATGCGCGACCACAAAACAGCTGCTGGATAGTGGAGATGGAGGAAACTGCTTCTTGACGTTTTGTAGTAACATGACTGTTTGTATAATGTGTCAAAAACTTATCACAACCATAAGGAAAAAGAGAAGCGCTAGGGTGAAATCGTCTCAGTTTTGAATGTAACGTTACTGGGTGAGTGTAGAATGTTAGCTAGCGTGCTAGCAGCTTATGTAAACATCACTGAAATATCAATGATGATCTGCTGCGTGAGATCACGTGAGGCGCTCCCTCTGGCATGATAATCTTAAAGGGGTCATATAATGCTATATCCACTTTTACAAGTTGATTGTACTGAAATGTGTGTTGGCAGTGCCTGTACACAACCATCCTATAATGATAAAAATCCACCCAGTGTTTTTTTTTTAATCTCCTAATATCTTTTCCCCTGTCTCAAATCGAGCTGTTCGTCTTGTGACGTCACAAGATCGGAGGCCCCTCCCGCGATTGTTGATTGACAGGAGCGTTTCAACACAGACCCGCCCTGAGCGATCTGTCATCATAGTCCGCCACTGTTGATACGCTGGAGCAGAATGGCTCTAAGCGATCGTGGTGTTCTGTTCTTGGGTGTAATAACGAACACAGCAGTCGTTTTGATGTTCCTAAATCAGAACCGCTGAAGGTGCATGGCTGAGGTTTGTTTTCGAAGGGAATAGTCCCCCAGATCAACCTCAATTCTTTCATGTTTGCGAGAATCATTTCTCACCAGACTGCTTTATAAACGAGGGTCAGTTTAAAGCTGGTTTTAGCAAGCTGCTCTGAAAAAAGGATTGGTACCAACTAGCCATTCCTGCTGCACCTCAGAAGAAGTGAGTGTAACGTTTTATTAAACTTTATATTAATCTATGCTAATCGCTTGCATGTTTCACCATGAATGTGGCTAAAGTTTACACTAACTTTCATTACGTGACATCAAGTGTTCATTACGTGAAATCAAGTGTACATTATGGCATGTTTTCTATGTATGACGTTCTCAATATAATTAATAATCCCACGTTTGTAATGAACAACACGTTATGGTTATTGTGTTATTATAAACTGTGTACGCTGTGGTGAAGTTAACGCGGTAACAGTACATTAAGCTTACTTTTGTAGATGGTTTATAACGGTGTCTGTTACTGATTAATAAGTAATAACAGTACAGTACAGTAACGTGTTGTAACAGTACATACAAAGATAGATCAAAGTGACATTACGTTAACCAACCATTCAGAAACGTCCTGTTCCAGCCTTAATTGTCGAACTTCTTCGGGGCCATCATCTTGTTCCGGGTCCGACTCCGGTTCAAATTGATATGGTTGCACGGTGTCCTCAGAAACTCCAGCTGCCATTCTTCCGCCAAAAGATACCCTCAACTGTTGTCAAGGCAACACTCCACCTGTGTTGTGTCACGCCCCACAGAGCAGAGGGGCGGGGTGAGCAGAGCTCATGATCATTTAAAGGCACATGCACTGAAATGGAGTGCTGAACGGAGAACTGTTTTTGACCAGGTAAAATGAGTGTTTTCTTACAATACTAACGAGAATTTTTAATTAAAGTATATTACAAACTTTTAATTTAGACCCTAAAGAATCATATTAACTTGTACAAAAATGGCATTATATGACCCCTTTAATATCTTGTAGTGTGTGATGCGCCACGATTTTCAAATCTTGTAGTGGGTGCATGTTTAAAATGTCATGAAACCCCCCTGTTTCAGCACTGGTCTTTCACACCTTAGATCTGAAAAAGACTCCAGAAATGGGCGTGTAAAACTGTGGAAAAGTGGGAGAGTAGAGGGTGGGAAGAGGGGAGAAAACAACCAATAAAACACAGACCTACAACACGCTCATCATACAGACAAATGAATATTAAAATATCTTTAAAACAGAAAGAATAAAGGCAGTCACTTTTTTGTTTACTCTTCTTTGAATTTTTGGTCTATATATCATTGTTTGCTGTGTATCACAATAATCCGTTGTGTCATCGCATTCATGATCAGATGCACTGCTGTATCAGCGCTAGGGCTGCAGCGATTTGTCGACGTCATCAATTACGTCGATTATAAAAATACGTCGATTAGCATGGAGTGCGTCGATGCGTCGCACCTTTAGCCACGCCCATTGCGCGAGCATGCAGTTATCCCTACTTAAGACTGTTTTTCTGCCATGTTTAACACAAACAAGACTCTAGAGCAGAAGTTAAAGGCTAGTATGGTAACATCACTTCACTTCATAGAGCGTTCATAGAGCATTCTATTATTATACGACCGTCAGAACCGCATATATAGCCGAGCTGACGCCTTTACATTGTCACAACCGCATTCAAAGCTGCGCTGAATGAATGGAACAGCACGGGACATCGAGTTGCCTATATAATCATGACGGGTTTAATTCACCCACAGAGACGGAGAAATGATTCGTGTTCGTCTTAGGATCCACTGGAGCTGCCGTCAGTGCTGTGGGCGCGATCGCGCGAGCTCTGAGACGCGCGCGTCAAACATGCTCTCTGCACTCGCTAACAAAGCATTTAAAGTTATTGTTAGTTGTTTAACTGTGTGATGGATAGGACAAGCCTCGACTGGGCTCATTTATTTAAAAACGGGCTGTCAACTGATAAAACTCCACGGTGTTATGACGCCATTTTTGATTCTGTCGCTCTAGTGTCCTGAATGCGGTTGTGACTTCAGCTGTTTATTCATAAGCAGATGTTTTAATCTGCTGAATAAATAAAAACATTTCAAGTCTCTCACCTGTAAGCAACTGCTGTCAGTCCCAAACAGTAACTGTGAATGCAGCCATAATGTGCATTTCTATTGATTGTATCACTGCCCTGTAATTCTCTCTCTCTCTTTCTTTCTTTTTATTTTTTATTATTTATTGTTATTATTTTTCTTTTTCTCTCTTTTCTTATTTTTATTTATTGCTATTTTTTCTTTCCTTTTATATTATTTATTATTATTTCTTTTTCTCTCTTTTCTTGTTATTATCTTTATTTATTGTTATTATTTTCTTTCCTTTCTTTCTCTTTTTTTCTTTGTTGTTGTTGTTGTTGTTATTATTTATTTTTTGTAAAGTATTAATTATGAGAAAACGTTTGAATAAAATAAAAGATTAATAGCAGAAGTTACTGTTATTATTTGATAGTTTAACTAAAGAATTCATCAACTGATAAGAAAATAATAAATAGATTAATTGAAAAATAATCGATAGATTAGTCGACAATAAAAATAATCATTAGCTGCAGCCCTAATCAGCGCATACACTTATTGCATTTTTTACTTGAAGACGTGATATGTGCGCATGCTGGTTCATGTTTTGAGCACGGGAGGATATGAAGTATGATCACATAAACTTGAAACACACTTGCTCCGGTCCGGATATGAACTATGATCCGCGCAGAGAGTGTTGTTAAACTCAACACTGCGTTCCGCGCAGAAACCACTCTCTCATGCACACGCCACGTGTTGTTATATTAAATATTGCTACGGTCATGTTTACAGAAATGAACTGACAGCACGGAAGCTCTTTCATCAGATTTGAATTCTCCGCTGTAAGACTACCTCATGCATAATTCAGCGCAGTGATTGGATCACAAGAGTTCATTCTCACGAATAATACTGCCAAAAGCTCAGGAAACTGATGATGTAGACACGTACTCTCTAGCCACGGCAGCTAATCACCACTGCAATTAACGCATATACGTCACTTTTCGTGACGCAGGCTCAACTTTGCTTTTTGAACCGGAAGAACGAAATTGCTTCAAAAAATGAAAAAATAACCACTTTTACCTTAATAATAGACATAATGAGTGCTAAATTTGTTTTCACTGATGTGTAACCTATCCATATATGTTAACATCTCAAAAAATGTGTTTTAGGGTTTCATGACACTAAGATTTGAGGGAAGAAAATCTGCGAAGATTCTCCTTATGTGTGTGCTGCAGCCAGATTTCATAATCTGTTAGGATTTTAAAACTCCTGTAGTGTGAGCCTGGCTTAAGTCTGCTTGCTTTTGTTTAAATCTATTGTATAAAGTGCTATATAATTGCATGAGGGACAGCTGAATTACACTCTTGCGCTACAGCGTCACAGTGGTAAAATCTCATTACTGCAGACCCTTACATTAGGTCATACATAGGTCAAAATATGACAACAATTTTTGTATTGTAATTGACAGTTGAAAAGTCATTTTAGCTCTAATCATGGGTAATGTAGTTTTTCCACCACAAATTCCAACTCCACAAATTGTATTAAAAACCAATTGTATTAAAAATTTGTTTAATTAATGTGAATAGATGGGTTAAAGAAAAGCACATACAATTAATTAACAACCTCAGAGCTCACACGTGGTCTGTATTTTAAAATTTATCAGTTATTGTTTAAAATGGAATTATGGAACGCTGCAAAAAAAAATTAAATAAAAAACCTCTGACACTCAGAGTGCTCACACAAATACTGGAATGTTTGAATCAGCTGATACTGGATTGAACCTGCACTCGGTACAACTGGTACAGTACATCATTTTTAAAATTCAGGTATCGACTTGGTAACAAAGTACCAGTACTTTTGACAACCCTACTTGCCACAGCTGCTTTGTAGCAGAATTTTGTATGTGCCTCATTTTTTAGGTTTTCATTGATTCATGTCACGTTCCTATTTAATACTGTGAACTGTGCTTTGAAACAATCTCTGCTGTATAAAGTGCTAAGTATATGGGCAAAAAACATCACGGCAACAAATATTTGGTAAACCTTTAGCATAAACTATATATAACTATATAAACTAAATTCTCTGAAGCATAATTTGTCAAACTTGTCCAATTTTATCTCAGCATGAATGTTTCTTCAGTTATATTTCATGATCAAAACATGGTGGCGTTTTAGAAGAACTTACGGGAAGCACCCCAGGCATTCTCTCTCCATTCTTCACCCAGCAACATCCCTTTGCGTCCATCTTTTGCCAATTCATCTGATTCCCACAATTTTTTAGCAGGAAGTAGCTGCAAAAAAGGTCAACATGGCAATTACTTTTTGCAAAGTATATTCATACAAACAACAGGAAAAAAAAAAAAGTTAACATATGTTAAAGTATTACAGGGAACTCAACACTTGTGATACTGGTCAAAAAGGATGCAAAAGGATTACTAGGCTTTTTAAGGACTCTAACAACCTACCTCACCCATTCCACGAGACTCCAGAGCCAAGGCTTGAAAGTCATAATTCATCTCATCCACAGTGCGCACCTACACAAAGAGACATTTGACATTTCAGCTTTGCACACTTGTATATATTTTAGTGCTGTCAAATGATTAATCGCAATTAATCGCATCCAAAATAGTTTTTGTTTACATAATAAATAAACACAGTACGCACACACATTATGTATATATAAATACACACATATGCATGTGTATATTTAAGAAAATATGTTTTTATATTAAATATATTTATTAGTGCTGTCAATCGATTAAAAAAAATTAACTAATTAATCGCACATTTTTCTGAAATTAATCGCGATTAATCGTGATTAATCCCACCTAACATTAAAGTTTTTAAATATACTTCTATATTGCAATAATTTCACATTCAATATTCAAATGAATGTACAAACAACATAAAGACAGTATTTTTTTTTAATATTTGTTTAATGGCATCTTTTTTTATGACTGAAGGCCAGTATCACTGATACAATACTGATTTCTCTATAAAATTGCCCCCATCCAATATTTACCTACTGACTATAGCCATTCGATAGTACAGTATAACTGAGAGATATCAATTTTAACATTTATTAGACTTTTAAAAAATAACTTCTAATTTAAGTGAACTTAAAACAATCTTCACATAAACCCATTACAATAAATGTCATATTTACCTGTGCCCTTCAGGAGAAATATACAGAAATTGAAGTTATCAAACACTAAATACTAAATTAAATATAGATGAATCCTTAAAGCTATAAAAGTTATTTTTTCCTCTTTTTTTTCTTTGTCATTTGATTAACAGACATCACAGCAGCTGGTTATTAGGTTATTTTGGCTGTTATTTCTTTAAGAGCTGCTGCTACTGAACGTGACGCAGATCTGACATGCATCGTATTTTCTCTCAACCCTTTTTACCATTTCTTCAGGTCATAAAGTCTCTATTAATAAACTGACGAGTTGAATAGGGTGTGTTAGATGAAGGAGACAGTGCTGGGCTGCTCAAGGACAGTTTTGAAAACCTTAGACATGTTCTTAAATGTGACTCATATATAAAATATATTACATGCACGCCCAGTTTTAAAGCAGCTTTAATCGCCTTCATGACTTAACTGACCACGACATTGCATGCACGTAGTTTATTTCGCGCTTTGATATGAAATGAGACAGGCTACAGCGCACGCCGGCACCTTTGTATGTGCAATTGAGCACGCATGAGGACAGTACCTTTTCCGCACTCGTTTGACTCGCGCCTGCCGCTGAAGTGAAGTGGAGCGCGCATCTGAAACGTCTCTCGTTTGATGTGGTCATAAAGACGTTCTGCGACTGAATAAATGCACTTCTTGTCAAGAGAAAAAGTGACAGAAACAGCAGTTGTGAGTGGGGTGGCCAACCCTAGCTCCGCCCCTGCGTTAAATATTTTTAACAAGTTAAACTGAAAAAAATCAGTCGACTGGGTTAACGCGCTAATTTTGACACCACTAATATTTATATATAAATTATATGAATATAAAAATATATGTATATACATGTAAATATTTTCAAAATACATACTGTATGTGTGTGTATTTATATATACATAATAAATACACACAGTATATGTATTTGGATGCGATTAATCATTTGACAGCACTAATATATTTACAAGTACGTGTGTGTGTGTGTGTGTGTACTATATATACTAAAGTGGTTTTAAAGCATCAAAACAATAATGCTTCTCATATATATATATATATATATATATATATATATATATACATACATACACACACATACACACACACAAATTAGCATGAGCCACATTTAATTTTATATTTTCTGAGCAAAATAAAATTACTATCATTTTTTGCCACGATTTACAGAAGACACCCACTAAAATGTCATTCAGTGCAACAATAGTTCATATACCAAAAAATCTTGTCAGGCATATAGAACATGAATCATTAGATGTCTACAAAAGACTATTTAAGGATCACAGTGCAGCCCCAAAAAATTAATCAATAGTAATGATAAATCTTACCAAATTTACCATTTGTCAGCAAGAAGTTTTTAGTCATTTAAAATATATTAAAAATAAGTATGATCACTTTTTTGTGGTTAGGGCAGTCGTGGCCTAATGGATAGAGAGTTGGACTTGTAACCCGTGGGTTTGAGTCTCAGGTCCGGCAGAGATTGTAGTTGGGGGAGTGAATAGCCAGCCCTCTCTCCACCCTCAATATCATGACTGAGGTGAGACCCTTGAGCAAGGCACCAAACCCCCAACTGCTCCCCGGGCGCCGCAGCATTGGCTGCCCACTGCTCCGGGTGTGTGTTCACTACTGTGTGCATGCACTTGGATGGGTTAAATGCAGAGCACAAATTCCGAGTATGGGTCACCATACTTGGCCACACGCCACTTCCCTTTCCCCCTTTTTCCTATATTTTAATAAGTACAAGTCAAAATAAGTATATTGTTTCAAATAAGCATGTTGTTTCATGTCGGTGTGACATTTAATTAAACAGTCCTCTGTCTTTGTGCCCATGTTCACATTTCTTTGCACTAGGGTTCAACTGAGGACTTTCTTACCTGGTCAACATGGTTTCCATCACCAGTAGGCCAGCGGTGTTTGCTTGCAGTGCAGCCACCCAACTGCTCCCCAGGCTGCCTTTGAAAAAAATAGCCCACAGTGGCATCATCTTGGGAACGACCGCTTAGTGGAGGCTGAGGGGTGCCGGGGTTGGGATTTGCCACCCGGTCCATACCTGGCAGAGGGTGAGCTCCTCCAGGTCCCTGCCCAGCACCTCCTACTGTGGCTAGAGAACCCCCTGCATGGACTCTGACCCCTCCAGTCTCTGGCGCACCATTTGTGTGCAGCATCCCACCTCTCGTCTCCTGCCAGGCCACGTCATTCATACCTAAGATGCTGCATGGAATGCTCATTCCACGGAAAAACCTACAGGACCAGGGAAGTTACATGCAATTTAAAAAAAGTTTATTTGCCTCCATGGGATTAATGATTAATCTTCATTTTAATCCACAATAATTTACTAAATTGTTTATCTTGAACTGTTTGGAATACAGAATCACTGTGAAATAAAACCAATGCTGAAGAAAATCATTGCGTTATGCAAGTTGTTTAACATAAAAGCCAACCGTTAAATGTAAACAAAGTAACCAGTCAACAGCAGCCAAGATAAGGACTACATTGTATATGTATGTATGTGTATATATATATATTATATATATACACACATATATACACACCACACACACACATACATATATATACAGGCTAAGTATGTGTTTCTCACACATAATAACTAAACTATGCAATCAAATACAAGCATAAAACTACATAAATCGTCAAAAGAACAAAGCCGCAGAATAATTTCCTGTTATCTCCAAAAATGTGTCCAATAACTAAACTTTGCTAACTCACTTTTTAAAACCTGGACATTTTAAAAACATAATATTCTAGATTTAGAAAATGCGGTTTAATAAAGACCTGAAATCACGGGTTTCTATGTGAATGTTTTCGGTGTACAGGGATAGCAGAATGCTAACGGCTAACACACAAATGATGGACGGTGGTGAATGTAGGCTTTATATTAGGTGTAAAATTATGCCGAATTGCCTTTAAAGCTTCGAGCTCTCAACTAAATCCTTAAATGTTTGGTCTCAGTAGTGTTCTTATTTGATCGGCCTGTCTGTTGTTTGTTAGCACCGCGGGGCCCTTGACTCCGCCAGCTAGCACCTCGCTAACAGTCAGCGCAAGATAGGGCTTGTTTTAAAACAAAACCAGATTTATTTATATATAAAATTCAGCAGCGTCATTGAACTGATATGCGACATTGCAACTGAATCGTAAATCCAAATGTATACAAAAAATCCTTGCAAGTCCGACTTAAATGTGTTAGTATTTCTGCTAACGTTAGTGCGCGAGACGCTTTGTTGATAAAACAACACACAGGCCTCTCACCTCTAAAAGTTTGTTTTACAACCCTTAAAACCATTTACAAATAATTATACATCTCTACACGTTGATCTCACTGTTATGAACCCAACAACGAGGATATTTCATAAGAATTCATTAATAAAGCCCCATGTCTTTTGGCTGATAAACTCACAACATGGCCCCCTGCTCAAGCCCCTAAACAAAAGGGGCAACAATTGACGTTCGCGCTCTGATATATCCATTACATCTCGTTAAAGATACTCACGCGTGGTGTGTGATGATGTTCAAGCCCGATGTTTCGAGGCTATGATGGACGCGGTGTTGTGTATAAGTTTAGTATCCGTGGAGATAGGGTATGTGTGTGTTTTAATGATTAGGTGTTGGAGGCGCTTGTGTAGGAGTTTGGGAGGATTGGTGCCCTCCTCCCCTGTGTATACACTGTAACACACAACGCATCCAACATCAGACCTGCACACTAACATTTCAGATTATCATATTTGTATTCACCAAGCCACTGTTTTCGATGTTTTCAATTTAAAGATGTTTAATACCATGACACAGGTTTGTTTAGTTTCTTAAAGTGATTTATGTTATATAAATATAAGAGTGTTCACGTAACTTTGAAGTGTAAAAAAGAGCAGACATTAAATTTCTTTTAGAAATCAATCTAAAATATAACCGCAAGCGACGATCATCGGGATCCAAGCACGAACGCCTTGTAGAGGATACAGTTATGGATATATTATTGCATATCATTGCTCTTTTGTTGCGTTTGATTGCTTCTATTGTCATCATTTGTAAAAGCGTCCGCTAAATGACTAAATGTAAATGTAAATTTAAGTGTATTTCTATCGAAGTATTATTGTATGTTCTATATTACAATAGACAAATAATATTGATCTTCATTTTAACTTATCTGACAACTTGACAAATTGAATTTAGTATATATGACTATGAAGGTATTTTGGAGATCACAGATTAGACTTGTATTGTTTTAGCTTTTATTTAACTTTATGACTATATAACCAATTGTATGCATAGTTAATATATTAAATCATATACACAGATTTTAAACTATGTGATAATGGAAAATTTTAATGTAAAGTAAAGGAAGACACAATATACCTAAGGATATGAAGCATAGAGTGTTTTTTTTTTATCTCTGTAAACATTTACCTCTGTAAAAACACATCTTTGTTATTCAGAGTGATGGAAACTGATAGAAAAAAAAACAGATTTCTTATCCTGTGGTTCCCTCTAGCAGACAACATTGTGATTAGTAATGTAACGTGTTGTAGTTTGTTGGCTATTTTGAGGTGGCAAATATTTATTTTATTTTATCTTCTCTTAAACCTCTTGACTGAATCTCGTGAAATTTTGCATGTATAATCTATAGACACTAATGACAAAAAGTTGTCAGAAGAATTTTAATCAGTCAAACCGTTCAGAAGATATACGCCAATTCAATTTGTAGCCATGGCTCCATAGTCCATATACTTATTAAATTATATCTTATTAAATTATATCTTCTAAATGAAGACATATAGGGGAGAGCGGGACGAAAGTAACGCGGGACGAAAGTAACAAAGAGATTTTCTCAGTGCCCTGACTACATTTGCTTTCCAAGATATGACAGCACATTCAGCACGCAACCCTTGATGGAGCTGAGAAATATCACGCGATTTCGTCATTGTTTCCCGCGGTTAGGTCCGGAAAGCAGTTTTCGAGTACAATAAGTAAATTATGGAAGAGGTCATTTTTTCAAATTAGTTGTGTTGTGTTTCTCATTTCATGTGTCACAGTAATGATCAGTCTACAGGTTATTTAGTGCTGTAACACATCCTGAAGTTTGACTTTTCCGAGTTTTTCAGTATAAAAGTATATCATGCTTAAATGTCAGGAGTTCCTGTCGGGACGAAAGTAACACTTGTTACTTTTGTCCCTCTACAGTGACAGCAAGTGCTTCTTTTTCTTTTGTCCCGCTGCATGCTAATGTGGTGACTTTCTGTGTCTTGCATCATTTATTAAAACATGTTTATGTCGTATTATACCAAAAGAATATGCCAAGAGTGAGGGTCAGAGAGACAGACAGAGGTCTGATTCAGCCAGATGTTCATGAGAGGGCGTTTCTGGACATAGGCCTATCTGTCAGGAACATCAGTCTCAGGGCTGTTGCTACATCGCATTTACATTAGTCATATTTAGGTTTTAGCCATACCTTAGCTTTTCCACCTCCACCTATGAATTTGCAGTGTTTCCAGATGTTTTTATGCACATTTTGAATTTATGCATACAAACAACTGGATGGAAACATGAATAGGCCTACTGTTACATTATGTTGAGAATTTATATTATGCTAATTTAATTTAATTTTCATAT
>JAFVLL020013782.1:0-23840 GCA_021397915.2 Tor tambroides | reverse complement strand
TTCTGATAGACTTTATTGCCTTTAAAACATTCAAACTGTAATCTTTAAAACTATTACGTATTTCAAACTGAAAACCTTCAAACTTCAATCTTTTAAAACTTTTGCAAACTTTCTGGCTAGGCTTTTTCAAGCCAACTTAAAGTTTGTATCCAAACTTTACTATCTAGTTTTATTAAATATACTTAAGTAAAGTTCAAATATACTTTTAAGTATACTTAGTAAGCATACAAATATCAGTGTACTGGTAGTATACTTGTAAGTTTACTATTTCAATACTCCTTGGGACTAAATTGGCCCACTTTCTAGTATATAAAGGTATACTTTTAAGTATACTTTAAGTATAACAGTAGTAAACTTTGAGTTCACAACTAGTTTACATCTATGTTTTTAGTTTGCACTGCAACTATACTAAAAGTGAAATTACAGGTATACTGATAGTTTACTAATTAAATACTTGTAGCATTTTTAGTACACTTTGAAGTATAGTCTCAGTAAACTACTAGTTTAGTAGCTTTATACTGCAAGTATACTTGTAAGTTTTCTTTAAGTGAACTTTACATCATACTTTAAGTATACTACTATGTCTTTAGGTATTAATTTGTGTATATATTGTTATATGAATATCTGAACATACAAAACATCAAAAGAACAGGGTATCTGCTTGTAAACAATAACATTTTATTGTAGCTTCATGCATTAATTTTTATAAACACTTGAATGTGGGTAAGTTTCATAAATTAAAAAAATAAATAAATAAATAACATTTTTAACAAAAAGCTGAAAAAAGACTATGAATTGGATTCAGAATGATAATCAAAACATAGATGGAGTCGATCAACACCCCAAAGCATGACAGTCATTATTACCTCTTCATGGGTCGACATTTTATTCCATAATGTTACAGTTTTAGAAGATGTGTAATAGCGTCCCCTACCATATAACACTGAAAACATGGATTCTCAGAGCACAAGTAGTTCAAACAAATTTAGACTTTTTCTAAGTAGTCAAGTATACTTAAATGTCAAGTATATTTCTGAGAAGTACATAAAGCACATTTCTGAGAAGTACATAAAAAGTAGATTGAAAGTATACTTTCCTATTTTTAGTTTAAAAGAAGTATACTAATAGCACACTTGAATAAACTTCTTTTTTGTAAGGGACCAGAAATAACCTGCTCTGTCTTGTCTGTTGTCAGTGTCCTCTTTGTATTTTTCACTACATGAGAACATGATGTGTGGTGTGAGAGCACCATGGCTTGTCAGATGTAGCAACAACAACTAAGGGGGGATAGTTTTTGAGAAGGGTCAATTCCCCCAAGATGTCATGATATTTATGAATTGATTAATTTTAAATATCTTTAAAAATGCAACATCTTTCATTTTTAAAAATAATGATTAAGATATGTACTTGCATGTACTCAAGTTGTAAGAAAAATGGTATTACTACACCACATGACATTTTACAGTAATTAAATTAAAATGTTCCTAGAAAATGGTATAAAAGTTTTTCAAAACCATCTGAAACCAACTTGAATACAAAGAGCACATTTCTAAGAACTGAGCAGTCATGGACACTCTTAAACATCACTGACCCATCACAAAAATTAGCAATGGTCACACATTAGTGCAGATCTCACACACAATAGTGATTATAAGACCATCTTTGTCTTTATAACCAAATAAAATAAAACTGATCTAGATTGTGTCAATAAGATGTTAAAGTGTGTTGTTATATGTTAGATGAAAAAAAAAATCATTATGAAATTTTATTATTTATTTTTTAACAGCGTTCAGATTATATTTTATAGAAATTATAAGGTCTAACTAAGGGTAGTGATCGACCACCACCTGAAATGTATTTTGTCACGTTTCTTAATTCTATAGGCCTTTTCATACCGGAAAACCATTTAGGCAGCACTCCTGTTGTGAAGCACTTCGGTCAGTGTGTTCTGCCATTTTTTTCCTACTATTCGTTTTGGCAAGCTTACAGAAGGGGCAGTTTGAAGAATGCCAAGGGACACTGGGCCTCACATGGTCTCTATTACATTGGACTTATGACCAATTTGTAGCGTGGGCAGCCAAAGACTTGATTTAGTGGGCACACATGGTGCTCTGCTTTGGCTGGGATACGTTTAAGTGTGAAATTATTCCAGATGACATACCTCACCTCCACCGTATCTAACTGCCTTATAAGTGCTCGCAGCCTTAAGCATGGGAGAGTGAGCCAGCAGTGGCTAAAGGTAGGCCAAGTATGCTTGTTCATGGTCCGCTAGGCCCGCTAGAGAATTTGGAAGAGGATATAGAAAAGCAAATGTTATCATGTTCTTATCCTTCGCCTGAACTGGACCTTTTCAGTAGGCTAAACATGAGAGCTTAGTATAACTCAGTTTCCTGCCTGGTTTCATTCACCAAACAGAGACGTTAATTACACACATAACATTTGCAAAGCTTTTCCACTGCACGAACGTGAAACCTAACAGAATATTACAACATTGTTGACAGACACCCTCTCATATGACTGCACAATGCTGGCAAAACAAGAGGAATCCACAAACTGTACGTGACCACAGCCAGTACAGTCTTGATGGGAAATGAGCAAGACACTTTTCATGTTGGATTGTGGGACTGATATCAGAGTCATTGTGAAATGACAGCTTTCCATTAACCGATGTTATACGACTAAAATGATTTTTTTTCCTTTCGCGATAAATCATTACAATGGATGTTGGTAGGTTTACGTATATATCGCAGCCGTTTAAGCTAGCAATTATTTTTAAACGAAGAAGACGTAGGCGTGTATCTTTAGAGAAGCAGTCCAGAGAGCCGCTTCTGGGGCGCTTATAATATGTGCCACGGCATGGCTGGTATAAACATAAGCATTGACTGGAGTGGCTGCGATCAGCTCTGGTGGCTGGGTCAGAGCTGTAATGCAGTGTAAATAAGGGGTTATCCTTGCATTAATGGCCAAGTGACCTGTAAATGCAAAAAAACGGTTTCCATTGCAGTTTTGCGATATATTCCTTTTTTGAATTGCCTGAAAAAACACCTCATGCAAGCTTGGGATATACTGTATGGGAGTTTTTGCGAAATTGATGTGTTTCCATTAGGCATATTTTCAATTCGTAATTTCAGTTTGCACAATTTGAAGGTTAATGGAAATGTAGCTAGTGATGTCTGTGTGAATGCAGAACGAGATTACCAGTGTGAGCACGTAAGAGTTCAGAATGTGCTGCCATAAGACGTCTACTCTGGGCCAATCATAACACGCTGACGCAGATGACGCATTTACTACGCGCTGTGTAGTTCGGTTTGAAGTCTTCTAATACGATGTCTCTGGATGAACGCTTGACACAAAAATGAAACATCAACAAAAACACTGACTGCGTATACCCCTCCATGTTTACAAACACAACGCCGGGAGTTGCAGCCATTTAGATGTCATTTCCAGTTAATGATGTCACAGAATTTACTGGTATTTTGAATCTGATGTGTGAATGGTCTTTTACCGGTAAAAAGACTGAACGTCTTTGCCTGTGTGAACAGTGCATTTTTGTATATTCCAGTAAAGTCGTTCCAGTAATTTAACTGGTAAGAAAGGGGCTAATGAAACATTTATAATGTTACAAAAGATTTCTATTTCTAGCTAAAATAATGAATAGTGTTCAGAATACTGTTCTATTCATTAAAGAATACTGGGAAAAAATTCATAGTTTCCAAAAAGTATGAAGCAGCATAACTGTTCTTCAAATCAGCATATTAGAATGATTTCTGAAGGATCATGTGACCCTAAAGACTGGAGTAATGATTGCTGAAAATTCAGCTTTGCCATCACAGGAATAAATTACATTTTAAAAATGAAGGTTTTAAATCACAATTTTTCACAATATTATCATTATTACTGGATTGTGCCCAATGAAGGCCTCTTATACACATTATCTGTGTTGTTTAAATGTCCAGTTCACTAAAGAAATTATTCAAATCAGGTAACAGCACAAATGTAATTTGAAATGGAGCCATTCCAGAGACTGAGGGTTGGTTGTGAGTGTTAGATTGTGGAGGACACTCTACCACTGCAATCCCAAATATGCTCTTTAAAATGCATGAAGTGCACCGTGCGTCTGGATATTTGCCCGGTTATAACGCTCTTCTCCATCATCATCTGCCATGACCAATTGAAAATGTACACAAACATCTCTTTTAAATGAAATTTTGTATTTGACTTGACCTTCAAAAGGCACTGATATAAGAGCAATGATTTAAAAATCACTACTAAAGCTGAATTTGGGCTGCTGCAGTGGATAGTGGTAAAATGAAGGTCTGAGGTGGGGGCTTAAAGCCTGAATACATTCACCTTCAAAGCTTAGTCTGTTCTGCCCATAGCAAATACACAGTCATTCCACTCCGGCCATGTAGGTGAAGGGTAAAACTGGAGAGAAACAAAGAAGGAGAGAGTGTTTTTACCTCCAGACTATGTGCAAAGATCGAAAGACCATCACAGAAATCAAGCCTGTCCACCCACATGTGCTTCCCATCTGTCCTGTCACGCACAAAAATCACTATCTGCTTTCAACTCCCCCGCTTTTCAAGGTGCAAAGGGGATTCTCCTGGAAATCAACTAGACACCTTGACTGTTCAGACAGTGAGGCCGAAAAAATATGAATTTACAAAACAGACTATACATTTACACAAAACTATGCTCCCCGTTTTACTCTGTAATCCCATGAGTAGTTAAAAACATAGACCATTCCCACAAATTACTGCTGCACTGCAAAGCATTGCAGTCTTTGCCTGAATATTATCTATAGACACAACTAGGCAACTTACATCTTATTGTTTTTAAATTTGATTAGGTTTAATAAAGTACTACAGTTTTTTATTTCACAATATTTTCAGGGGTGCATTTATATTAGTAGGATTTATACATCAAAACTGCCATAATTTAGAAATAAACAGCCATTTCCTACTTTAATTTTAGCCCTCTGATTTGAACACCCTTGTTTAAGGGTGGGTCTCCTTTAAGACCTCAAGGTAAATCTGTGCATATGAAATACATGTGGAACTCCTTTGAAACCCTTTTGCTACTATTACAATTCCAAAAATGAAAAGTGTTGATTACAGCATTATATTTTGATCTTTTTTTAGGTGATAAAGATCATGATGTGAACAGAAATGGGTGTAAATATGCCTCAGAAGGAAATCTGGCAAATGCTCATTTAAAATAAATGTTTTGGATTGTACTGCTTACTGAGGTTAAAGACTTTTCTTCATTTCATCAAGAAGGCAATGAATTCAACTGGAAGGTGCTCAGTCTCTCTATTCAATACCAGCACCGAATCTCCAGGGAAAGCGACTGAGGGAAAATCTACTTTAAATTCAAATTGGTTCATGGGATTCCCTGTTGTTATTGTGGCCACGGTGGGGAACGAAGCTGAAATAGCTTCAAAATGGGAAATGAACTGCGGACTTAAGATGAAATATTTTGTCAAGCTCCAGCAAGGCATAAGAAAAAAGGGACAAACCACTTGACAAACAATTATCCAGAGGCCGACAGAAGTATTCCAACCAACATGCACATCAACAGAAAATCTCGCACATCAATTCCATGTCACAGCTGTGAATGACATATAGACCCACAAACTGAATACTGATGTGTATGGATGATGCTCCATTCTGTGACACAATAGACACTAATATATACAATAATAACAAAACACAGGCTCCTACTATTTTTAAGTAACTCTAGATAAATGTATATGACATATTAGGAGGGAGATTAAATAAGTGGCGAAAACTGTATTTTTATGTAATTTATTGGCAGTGTAATTTATTTAACTGATAAAATGATTGACACTAATTTACAAGAAAATAGCTGCACTACACAGGTGCTCATTAAAAAAAATAAAAATAAACAAGTGTCACAGTTTCTAACATGGATTCTGCTGCTCCTGATACTGCCAGTAACAAATGCAAATCAGCAGTGGTCTTAAAGGGCTAGTTCACTCAAAAATGAAAATTCTGTCATTAATTACTCACCCTCATGTCATTCTAAACCTGTAAGACCTTCATTCATCTTCAGAACACAAATTAAGATATTTCTGATGAAAACCAAGAGCTTTCTGACCATCCACAGACAGCAACGCAACTGACACGTTCAAGGCTCAGAAAAGTAGTAAGGACATCATTAAAATAGCCCATGTGATATCAGTGGGTCAACCTTAATTTTATGAAACTATGCAAATACTTTTTGTGCACTAAGAAAAAAAAAAAACTTTTTTAGTAATGACACAATTTTCATTTTTGGATGAACTAACCCTTTAAAACAGGTTGAATTCAGTCATGGACCAGGAAAAAGTTATCCATGAGTCCATGAGAGAGTCATTCTTTAAAAGCTGGATTTTAAAAAGCACCAAATAACCTAATAAAAGGAAGCAACTTTCTAAAGAAAATTTGAATATATTGCATGGTAGGGGGTTGTGGGTACCCATTCATTTAAGCTATGTACAATATCTATAAGATATTATATCAGGATACTTGTTGTTGCAAGTTTTTGCCTTTTACTTCAATTTAGAGTAATATCTAGTCAAAAGAGTTGACATTGAACAAAATAAGGGCAATTTGCTTTCATTTCAAAATGCAGCACTCAAACATAATGTGTCCAATTTGTCCATCAACCTTCAAAATTGAGGCCACATCAAGAGTGATATTCAATCACTCCAAAACCATATTGCCTCAATTAGACAGACAGACCGATACAGAGAGAGAGAGAGAGAGAGAGAGAGAGAGACAGACAGAAGACTATTAAATTTACAGTATATTTCCAGGCATATTTCCTTTGCACTTCACACTGTAAACAGTGAAAAGCAAATCGAATGATTAGATGATCCCCAACCACATTAAATTTATCAAGTTAACTCTACCCCAGAAGGCACCATATTCCCCTGAAAATCTACAGGCAGGCCTACAGATTGTCTCAAGATGATTCAAGTTACTGATTGCCTGAAGCCTTTAAACCATCAGTGAAGAGCTTTGAGGTAGGCCCCAAGAGAGCCAAAGAGAGAACACACTTCTTGAATATGCCATTACATTTCAGGAGGAACACATTACATCCCGTGAAGAGCACAGCAGGGAGTGATTTTTACTGAAATGCATCTTATGTAAAAGTCTCTAATTGTTGCAGGGGCAATGGCAGTTAACTACATAGAAAAAGATCTAAGAATGTTTCAGAATCGTTCAAAACCATTTATAGAACAGTTAGCTCCCGAAGTGCTCATATGAAAACACAAATTCACTTGGGAAACAGAAACTTCTGAAGAGGTCCAAAACAAAACCAAGGACGCCACAATCCTTTTGAATGGTAAGATAGATATTTATGGCCCTAACTGGCACACCAGAATTACATCATGTCATAGCCCTCATTCTTCTAAAACAGATGATAAACATGACATGCATGTTTTCAGAAACGAGGTTTGTGGCTTTGAGATCATGTAGTGTTTGCAACTTGGTTGGTTACACTTTCTGTTTTGTGAATCTTCAATATAATCTCTAGCCAGATTTCCATCCAAAGTTGCGAATTTAACTTGTGCGCAAAATTAGAATGTCATATAAATCATTTGCGAATAAGCACTGTTTCCATCCAACGAGTCAAAGAGAACAAAATCGTCACTTTCTGATAAACTGGCAATAAATATCACAGAGAAAAGTGGGAGAAGCCATTGAATATAATAATTTTCATATATAATAAATGACTTGTGCCTCAGAGAGAGCAGGCATGCTTTCGTGGATGCCTGCTGTTCGGGAACGCAGTCGTGTAACAGTTCTGGGAGGCAATAATACAGAAATACTTTGAAGACAGACTTTGCTCAGGTATTTCAGAATTACCATAACAACATTTCAGATGCTGTACAACAAGATCGGTTATGCCGAACCAAGTTTCATGACTTTTCTGATGCGCATGGAGTAATTTATTCTGCAAACGTGTTTCCATCTCCCATTATTCGCATTAACCCTTGTTCACACAAGACAAAAACCAAGCGAGCGTAACTTTTTTTTCTTTCGAAATTTGCCATTTCCATGACTCGTTTCTGATGCGATATTTCAAAATGCACATTAAAACAGGGTGATGGAAACATAGCTAATGTCACGTGTGCAAAATTGTAACTAAAGTCTATTCTAATTACAAAATGTTTATGTACATGTCGCTTTTGACATTGTGGCTGCTCACGACACACTGCCTTCAGTATAGAAACATTTCTATCCAAAAATGAAAACTCTGTCATCATTTACTTGTATGTTATTTTAAATATGTATGACTTACTTTCTTCTGTGGCAGAAAAAAGAAGATATTGTGAATAATGTTTCTGTTTTTGTCCACACAATGAAAATCTACTGGGTCTGGTGGTGTTTGGACGTTCTACCAAAATTTGTGTTGCACAAAAGAAAGAAAATAAGTCATCTTATTGCAACTAATCAACACGACTGAATCTGACAAGTGCATTGTCAAAACTATTTGTTCCATGTAATGAAAGAAAACAATTACAGTCTCACATTCTTTGTAATTAGAACAGAATGGGATGCTATCTTTGCACTTTATCTAGCCCCCAATAAATTGACTGTCAACAATCACAGACGAAGATGGATGAGGGCCAAATTGTTGATAACTCCCTGACAAAAGAGAAATATTACTCCAGAGGCTTTGATCTAACGGACTTAGCACTTGCAGAAGGTTCAAGTTATTTGTCTTGCCACAGCACAGATACAGAGATGCTTGACTACATTTGACCTAGTCAGCAGCTGGGATCCTCACAGCCGCTTGTTTTCGTAGTCACCTACGGATTGGATTTTTTTTGTCCTCTGTCTCTCTTTATCCCTCTGTTACTTTCATGTTTTATAATCTTAGAACCTCACTTTCATACAGCCCAATTACTAGGACAATGTGTGGAGATGAAAGCTGTTTTATCTTCAGAATTGAAGTGGATTTCAAAGGATGAAGAGGATTTTTGATTACCAGATCCATTTGCAGCTTATAACATGATGTATCAATGTTGACTAAACCATCTGAACAACACAAGTAGTCCACCAATGTTTAGCTCACAAGTTAATTTGATGGGTAAAAATGCACAATAAAATTGCTTCTATTTAATTGTTGTCAAGAACAAGGACCATCTGAAGCTGATTCATCTTCAAGTTAAAAAGAAAGACATAAGGGTAGAGAAAAAAATCCTATTGCATAACAAAAAAATAATTCATGACAAAATGCAAATATACTTGAAATGTTCCCACACTTTGTTCATATAAAGACAAAAGGCCTAAAAGGCTCAAAATCACATTTTGTGCCCATAAATTCTAACCCCAAAACTGATTTTCTTCCATTACATACACATAAGAAGGAATTCAAGCTCAAGGGTGAAAAGATGACAAAGATGCAAATCCCACTAGCATGAGGATATAGGGAAAAACTCTAAAATATACCCTAGTGTAAAATATGCCCTAAAATATACCCTAGGTGTATACCCTAGGAAAAAAGTAATATATTTAAAATATATTTATTTAATACTAAGTATAGTTCAAATCTATTAATATATTTGCTGACATATTGTTCGAGACTCAGTGATATGAAAATTAATTCAACTTTATTTGGAGTACTACTTGTGCACAATGCACATTTCTTAATATTAAGCCTAAAATGTGTTTTAATATCACTCTTGATGAGGATTGTATAATCTTTGAATAATATCAGTCTTTAAATGCAAGATATTTAAAGTATACCTAAAGTATACTTGCAATAGGTCCACTTTAGCACAATCAAATATACAGTACTTCAGAATATCTTTAGTTGGACTTCAGCACTACTTCCTCACAATTAAAGTGAATTAAGTAAAAAAATTAGTTGAACCGTAAAAAAAATTCAGTAAAATGTATGGTAAAAAACCGACAGCTGTGGTTGCCGGAATTTTACTCTAAAAATACGGTAGCAACGTTTTAGGGTTTACAGATTTAACTTAAATTTACAGTTAAAAACCATATTTCTTTAACTGATGTAATATACCAACCTAAATTCTGAAATTTTCCACCATATTTTTCCTATTTCCTATTTAAACACATAAAATCTGAAATGCAATGCAGGGAATTCTGGGAATGTCAATTTACAGCTTTTTCACTTCCAAAAACAGTATTTTACCGTAAAATTGTCTAAAATGTCTATTACAGTTTTTCACCGTATATAGTTGGGGAACTTACCGTTAACCATTTAACAGGTTTTTACTGTAGCATTTTCAGTTTTTTACCGTTAAAGTCACGGTCATTTTTTGTTCCTACTTAGCAGACTTTAAGTATACCTGTTTAGTATACCAAAAGTACAATTGCAGAGTATTTTTATTAGGCACATAAATATTTAAATGTATTTGTAGTATACTTAGCATGAAATAAATGTATTCCAAATACATTTTAGTATAATCTATTTTTCCATAGGGCAGTTTCCATGGTAGCCATTCAATATGATTGAAGAAGAAGAGGAAGAAGAAGCAGCAGCAGCAGCAGATAATGATAATTTATTAATTTCTTAGCTTTCAAACATTATAATATATAGCTTTTATTTTGGAAGAAAACTGCAGGGAGAGCTTCTCATTTCCTGACAACAGAATGGTTGGCACATGTTGCGTTTTCAAATGCACGTTAAGAGACCTAAACTCACAGCATTTGCAGAGATAGAGTTTGTGTGGAGCAACATTCACTGTGAAAAACAACTCAACCCACCACCAACACTCAATTTCAAAAACTCATCTGATATAGACATCAAACAAATGACCCATTTTGGACCCAAAATGAAAATGACAAGTCTGCATCCCTGCCTATAGGGGTGAATTTACTTTTTGTGGCTAACAAAAAACACCTTGTAGGAACAAAACACAACCAGCCTGTTACAAAATGCACTTCCTAAAATGCTCAGTCTTTGAATAAGCTATGCATTGTCATTTTATCATATTTTGGTATGCTCTATTTTGTGCTTCAGCATGTCACAAAAGGCATGTTGTTTGTTCACATTCAGCAGATGTAATTCATTCAGACCACAAAATTAGTCAGGTTACACTTGGCGCTCCATAGTAAATCCTCAACCTGAGCTAATTAATGAATTCACAACATGTTGTGGTGGATGAGAAAAAAATATATACTAACAGACTATTGCAGCCCTATTTCCAGTTGTCCTTGATACACCTCTTCACTAACTTGTTTTTAAGAAAATGTTATCTAACTGTTTCAGGCAGCTCTATAATGAGAAAAAAACTCTTCGCAGTGCTATAAGCACAGATGATGCCTGGGGCTAGTACATTCTTTGCATGGCATAAATCCACTGAGGTGGTGAGTTTCTGAGCACTGGCAACTGTGCTGAGCATCATCAGCACAGTTGCTATACAGCAATGAATAATATACATCTATGATGGCATTATGCTGAACACACAATGAAATCCATGCTATACAATGAAATCCATCTGTTAGCACTGACAGGCTACTCTAGTAAATCTTTGTGTCAGAAAGGAATTCAGTTCAAAGAAAACAAAAACACAAATGGCACACTAGAAGCAATATCAGACAGTGGTCAAAGAGGCGTGTTGTTTTGTAAATGTGGCTCTGAATCAATATTCTCTAAATGTAGTTTTCTAGTTATACTTGCAAAGCAGGAACTGTTGCCAGCAGGGATGTAAGAAAAACAACCTGTAAAAACAGATATAAATCTCATAGTGCTTATTCCCTTTTGGCGGCCAGTTGCTGTCTGTAAGCTCACCACTTGCAAAAGGTCAGGATTCAACAACTTCAACAGTAAACAACTTCTCTTTGGTAGTAGGACTCACAGCCAACGATCTGCATACCAAGAATATTTACACACAAACCACACAAACGGCCTGTTCTTACCAGTAAATATGCAGCTTAAACACTTGGGCTCAAATGCAGAGCTCAAGGCCTGAAGGCAGGTAGGATCTTGTCAATCAAGCTAATAAATCTAAAGGTAACACTTTAGTATAGGGACCAAGTCTCACTATTAACTAGTTGATTATTAGCATGCCTATTAATAACATATTGGCTATTTACTTATAGTACTTATAAAGCACATATTCTGTATGACCATATTCTACATCCCTAATCATATACCCAATACCTACAGTAAACTTAACAACTACCTTACTAACTATTAATAAGCAGCAAATTAGTAGTTTTTTGAGACAAAATTCTGTTAATGGTTTGTTAAAAGCGCGAATTGGACTTTAAAATAAAGAGTGACCAAGCTAGGAAAAAAATAACTTACAGGTATTGATATTTACGATTGATTGAGTATAAATAAAGTGACTGAATGGGTCCTGTAACATGAGGTTGACATTTAACAGTTTAAAGACTCACTTAACAAGTAGTTTTCTTTCCTGTGTTGACGTATTTCCAATTGAAAAAGGAAAATAAGCCAATAGGCTGAAGTTACATCACAGTCATGAATCATTTCAATTTGCTGCTAGCTGCCAAGTGCAGGTAGTGGGAGAATATCATTCTAGAGAGCACCTGAATGGACCAAATTCTGTTTAGTGCAGGATGAGTCATCAATATTTTTGTTGAGTTTTCTAGGAAGAGCAAGACTATACATTTTAAATGAATATATCTGCTAAAAGTTAATGGTTGATTTTAGAGGTATAATAGCTTAAAATTAAAAAAAGAGACTAAAATCCACAAAATTGTAATCTTGAATTAATGGGTTCTTTAGTGCTTTTTATATTAATGATTCTCAACCTTTTTGACTCCTAGGCCCCCTTTGTCCAACACAATAATCAATATAATACATTCAATAAGTTGGATATTTCTGCTGCAATTATGGCAAAGCCACTTGTTTTCAAATATTTTTAGAAGCAGAAACTATGACAATTTTAACAATACAGATTGTGTCAAGGCATCTTTACAGTATTAAATAGGAAAAATAGTGTACAATAATGCAAACAGACAACAATAAACACTCAATTTTCAGTTTAAGTCAGTTCATTATTGATTCAGTGATGTCATTGTTCAGCTCAGTTCAGTTCAAATAGTATATGTGCTTTCAAGTTGATGATATCTCTGGAAATTAAGTGTCCCCAACTAAGCCAGAGGCAACAGTGGCAAGGAACCAAAACTCCATCCATCGGTGACAGAAATGGAGAAAAAAATCCTTGGGAGAAACCAGGCTCAGTCGGGGGGTCAGCTCTCCTCTGGCCAAAAAAATTACATAAATTATGTCGACTTAAATGTTCATTGTCACCTCAATATTTATAGGCATTCATGTCAAAATTTCAGTCCTAACACAGATACTTTTTCTTATGTTTGGATATAAACTCATTTATCATACATTGTCCTTGATTAAAAGCAACCAAAGTGCACATACGTGCAGGGGTTTGTCTTCCTTTTGCTAAAATAGAAGGGTATGGAGTAACAATAACAAGGTCTTTTTGCTAATATGGATAGCTTGAACACAATGCAAGAGTGTTTGCCAAGTTGATAATGTACATTACTAAAAACATATTATTATGTAAAATATTTATAGATATATGTATGTATAAATACAAATAAGGTCACTTTGGATTGTTAATAGATCAAAATGATCCTCCAAAGTTCACTTGCACATACTTGTGTCAGGACAGGAGTAAAAAGCAAAAAACTCAGTCTACACTGCCTGCCAGTGAGCTTCAGAGATGTTTGATGGGCAGCAGACCATATTCAAGTGAAGGCTCTGCGTTCCCCTGCACCCCTGTGGCAGTGCCAAATCCACCATCTGGTGCAGTCCTCTGATCCACGCAGGAGCACTCACGGCTGGGGAGAGAGCCCGTTTCCTGGTCCCCCGTCTCCTCTCTTCAGGCTCCAGGGCAACCATCAAGCTTTCAATCAGTCATCACAGAGATGGCAGCCCCACCGGTCGCCTTTGAGACCACCTGGCAGCATACATGACTGGATTTGCATAAAGGTGGAAAAACAGTCAAAACCAGTGAGGCTTCAAAAGGAAGGTATGATAACAAAAGAAAGAGTTTGCGTAGCAGATGTGATTTGTTTTTTGTTTTTTATCTCACTTGACAAATACAAGAACTAAGACTGGCAAAGTGACTTTGCAGAATTTGAGAAGCCAGTTTGCTGCTTTTAGATCATTTAAGGCCATCTACATTAAAGTGTACTTCTAAAATTTGATTAAATTAACTTCAGCATTTCTATTCTGGGGAAATGGACCAAAATTATTGCTGAGTCATCCTGCACTCAGGGCTTTCTAGATGAGAATGTTCTTCCCCCTTATACTACCTACAAAAGAGCAAATCATGGTCCAATCAGCGACAAACTAAAACCTACTTTTAAAAGTTTTAAAATAAAATACTGAAACACAGGAAATATTGACCAACTGGAAGTGGCGATTTAAATTTGCTCTTCTGATAACAATGACACCAGTAAAATCTTATAAATGAAATTGAGATATTTATGAAGGTTTTTTCCAAATCAATCAAATGAACTTACAAAATGCCACAAGCTATTATGTCAAAACCAGAGTGGCAACATGGTTGCCTGAGAGAGAAATACAAAGAACAACAGCTCTGCAGCTCCAAAAGAGCCTTAGAGGCAATGAAGGAGAGGAAGACGAGTGACCTCTCAAGCCACAGAGCAAATTGGGTTTGATATACGCCCATGACATTCCCTAAACTAATAACCGGCCATGCCCGGCCCAGTAATTACAGTGATCCATGAGCCGCGGATGAGCTTTGGCCCAGCAACTGTAGCAAACAGGAATCTTCTTGAGTCAATAGCAAGCCTCACTCGCTCTGATCACTTCCTGACACAAGGGCCTCTGCCGGGCCATACTTACTGCCAGCAATTCATCTACATGGCCAGCACCCAACACACTCCGCATCACAGGACATTACATCCCACCGCAGTGCTTAAAAAAAGCTGTCCCGCTCTCAAGTTGTTAAAGTACATGGATATGTCTATCTTCTAAACATCTCTCAAGTTCCCAAGTTTGGTCATGAAGTGGTTTGATTTTGTAAAGTGAAATAGATGGATCAATGACATAATTTATTTTTTTTAAACAAATGCAATAAAATACAATGATTTTAAAAAATATTCGCTCATGGTTTTATTTCTGATATCATGTTTAACAGATGTATGTTTATTTCTATGATTTTTCTGAGAGAATAAAGTTAGAGATGTCAGGGTCTTTATATAATGATTGAGAAATAAGCCTTTTTTTGGAAAATTTTTAAGGTTATCAAAAAGTTTTACATAAATTTTATTATTATTTCTTAGAAAAAATATACATACAGTATTTTGACAAAACCGCATCACTGCTTATTGATATATATATATATATATATATATATATTTTTTTTTTTTTCCCCCACCAAATAAAAGTTATAGTTCAGGCTGTAAAACATCATGCAGTGTGGTTCCCCAAAACATAATGTTATTTATGAATTAACAATCTATGATATTTGTAAAAAAAAATAAATAAATAAATAAATGAATGAATGAATAAAAATAATAATAACCTTGGAAATAATGATTAAGGCATGTATTCAAGGTATATATATTAATGTTTTTTACATTACGGTTACACCACATGACATTTAGTGGGTCACTGAATTTAAATGTTTACAAACATTTTTCAAAACCACTGGAAACCAACATGAATACAAAGAGAACATTTCTAAGGACTTGGTACGTGTTTAAAACTATTTTCCTTCTTCATCACGGACACTCTTACTTGTCATCGACCCAGATAATTAAACCAAGGGCCACTGAATGAGGGCTGATGAGGTTTTTAGTGTATCAAGGCAATTTATTATTTGTCAGTCAGAATGGAATCCCATGAAAGATCTCTTTTCACTTTCTAGATTCATTTGAAATGCAGCTGGGCTTTTTAAAAATCATGTTCCAAGTAAAACAGTCATAAATTTGCTATGATCAAACAGAGGATCACAAAGATGATAGTCTACGCTTATCTGTTTTGTTTCCTCGACTATCAATGGAGTCCATTGTGTGTTTAAATTTACCAAAGGCACAAATAAAGTGTCTCTGCATCAGATAACGTTCACGGTCTATAAAGCCAGCAGTATGAGGATCACGCTACAGAACGATTGAACCTTAGATTTAAAGATACAAATACAGGATTATAACATCAGGGTTGCAGAAATATAAGAAACTTCTTTGTCCCAGTTTCTCCTCCTAATACGAATCTGCGATCCTGTGGAGGAAATGTGTGACTTTAACAAGCCGTAACATTAATCTGATGGAATCCAGATGTAAAGGAGATGAGAGACCCAGCTACAGCCATCTGAGAAAGCCACACACCAAATATGGCCTTGTATATAGCAATATTAAACACATTTCCGTTAAATCCCCATGGCACGTCCAAAAAAACTGCTCTCATTAAGCAACAAAACTTGTTATGATGCCATTTCTTCCATAAGATAAGAGCAAAGGCACTGGAAACAAACTTTTGTGCTCTAATTTACAGCTGTAATAGTAAAAAAAAAAGACACTGATTTAAAAGGAAAAACATTTGAATTTTTCCCTTCAGCTTGTTCATTTGCAGAATGGTTTTATTATTATTTTGATATATGAAAGTTCATGCTGCAAGGACCCTGTAAATAAGAACACTGTTTTGAAGGAACAACAAATTGCCTCAGCCACATACATATATATATATATATATATATATATACATATACACACATATATACATATTAAACCATTCTAAAACAGCGTTATGTATTTGAACTATTTATTTCTCTAGCACATTCTTATACAAATGTCCAATCTCCTTCAGAATTTTGACAGAAAAGCAAACTGAATTAGGCAAACTGCAAACCATTTGAGCCTATTCAAAGGATGAAAGGAGCATTTTTCATTCGCATATTTCCCACTCTCAGTCCAAAACTAGAGAACGTATAGGTAAATGGGCATGCTTTTATCAGAGCACAAGCATCAAAATTGCCTATCCAATCGACACCAACAATAGCGGCATTGCAGGTAAATGGGGACGCCATAAATCAGAATTGCAAACCATATTGAAATGACCATTTTTGGATGCTTCAGGCAGATTTAAAAAGAAGTAGTCACATCCATGGGCACTTGATCTCATGCTTGTCTCGCATAATTTCACTTGTGACAATACATACACAATACATACAATAATTACAGAGCATTGTTCAACATGGAGCAGATGGAACCTATAATTACTTCAATTACAGAGCTTGTGAAAGCCTCTCTCAACAGCAATTCAACCTGTCCTGCATCAATCCCTGAGCAAATGATTCTGAAATCAAGCCTGGAAGTGGGGATGGGAGGAACATTGTTGAGCTCGTCATGGACTAAATAAAACAAACTAAGCCGATGGAAAAAAAAGAGACAAAAAACATAGCAAAAATGACAAGCAATGGAATGAAAAAGATGCCTTACAACAGATGCCATTATTTGCACCCCAATCCATTTCACTGTGTTTAAATGAGTATAACCAGAACACCAACAAACACTGTAATTTTACCACAGCGATGCAACAATACAACCTCAATTATAATGAATATTTTAACTCAGTAATTCTTTTATTATTTCATTTCCTTAGCTGACTTTTAAAAAACACTGAAAACTCACTTATGGATTAGGGTTATTATAGTTATACAAAACAAAAAGTGTTACTTGAGATAAATGTTAACTGAAACAAAAAATAAAAATATTTTTTTTTAATTTAGTTTAACTTGATGTACTAAAAAAACTAAAACTGAAATAAAAAATGATAAAAATAGACATTTTAAAAATAAAAAACTACAGCTTCTAAAAATACACAACAAAATCAGTGAAGCTGAACAACTAAACTGAAAACTGAAAATATGGAAATGAAAATTAATTCAAAAATCAAAATATTTATAAAAACTATAATCATATTTTAACCATACTTTAAAAAAAAACACTGTAGTTGATGCTACTTGGAAGATACCAGATCAGAAATGCAATATGGCACCTATCGCTAGACAGAAACACAGCGAGCCATATGTGCTTGTCAAAGCGATGTGCAGTCAAGATTTCTCCACTCTTGAAGAGGAGGAGGACAAAGGCAGATGTTCTTTAGATGAAGCTAACAGACGCTACACAGACTTGAAATAGCTCGATTATGAGGCAGTCACGTAGAAGCGCCAGAATGATTGCTCAAAAGCTCTCTCGCTCGTCTTTCCCTTTGATTTCAGAGTGGTCTGCTTCTCCCGAGTCTAGCTGGAGTGGAAAATGGAAGAAAGAAAATGAAAGACCAGACAAGCAGCAGAAATGAGCCTTGACTCCATGTACAAGACAAGTCCTCTACGCTGGCACAGGAAGACACCTGTATGGGAAAACATTGTCTTTCAAAACAATCCCATTATTTCATCCTGACAGGTATACAAAATCCCCTCTGAGCAGGCAGATGATGGAGCGTGTAATAACACCTTGCCTATTATTTAACGGGACGTTCTATCATCGTGACGTGTTATTATCTGAGGGCAGAGGTGGGCTTTACATCATTCCTGCTTCAGCAAAGCAATGATGGTAATGCTAAAACACAGAGCGAGGTGATAGATAAAGAATGACAAACAGATTCTAGATCAGCCAGGAGAGGACAAATCATCTATTCTGGGAAACATACTGTTAGGACTTGTAAGAGATCCATCTACTGGATTAAAGGAGGTGATGATCTTTTGTTCTCTGACCACAGATCTGTAAAACGTCCACTCAGAACCTGCACAGCACCCACTGATTAACAATGGTGATGATTAGTGTGACGATACCAAATGTTAAAGCACCTACAATCACAAAAACAGGGCATGGGCACAGAGACACTGATTGTGCTTAACCTGTAATTTGTTATAATTGTTTGACACATAACAAGGAGTTGCTATTAGTCATGATTGTACTAGCACCATCAGCTACACACTTCAAAACATCAATAGTTCCCATAATGGCCATATTCCTGCAGTTACTGCATCAAAACATCACCTACATAGCGGCAGTGCTACATGAGTGAGCAATGGACAATAAAGCAGAAAAGTAACAGGAGAGGACAAAATTTTCCTCTTTTGCTCACAATACTGCATTTATTTAATTAAAAATACAGTAATATTGTGAAAACTATTGTAAGAACTGTTTTCTATTTGCTTTCATTTTGTTTGACTTTATCTAAAGGTAGTGGCTTATTTTCCCTTATTGTTTACTGAATTTTACTGAGAAGAAGAAGTAAAATGCATTTGTATTCATGATACTGCACTGCGCAAACAATACTAGTGTAGCATACCTTAGTCTCTCCATGAGGAGATCAAGGGCCTTCTCCACATCTTGACTGCAGTAAAGCTACAGACACATGCTCTCAAACAGCAAAACCACCTGGAAAGGAAAGAATACCTATATTTAATGAATACAGGTGGTCTGTGTTGTGTTCTATGTTGAACTGAAAATAAACAAAAAAAAACCCAGTAGGTTACTCACAAACTATGACACTGCAGCGGTAGGATGAAAACATTAGTAGCTATAGCCCTATGCTGTGTGATTATTAGAAATTTGCAACTCAGGTGTTTGATTTTAATGAATACTGAGACATTATGAACACTTACTGAGCAATGGATTGGCTTCATCAGCGCTGTTTTCCTCGAAGTGTTTATGTATTTCCGATTTAAACTGGAAGTCACTGCCAGAAAGTCACATTTGACAGCTTGTGGCAGTCACAGGTTTGATAAAATCTAATGTATTCCCCTGTTGGATACAATGTGAAACTATAAAATTTCCGACATAAAACAAATAACTGTTATTACGGCAAACCATAAAATCTTCACAGAGTAAGGTCAACGCGCGCAAATAATTTGCGCAATTTCTCCGTGAAATTCAGTGGATAGAATAATGACACTAAATCTCTCCCTATTGCCTAGGTAGTGCACTATGCCTACCAGATAAGTACTTTGTTTTGTTTTGTTTTATTTTATCCTAACAAAACTACAACCAATTTCTCATGCAGCCTGGTGGTATTTAAAAGTTAGGGGGAGGGACTTTCTCGTTCTAGGGAGCATTTGATTGGACAAAGGGGATCTAGATTAGAACACAGAATACGGAATCAAAATGTACTTTACAAGTACTAATAAACAGCCAATATGCTAGTAATATGCATGCTAATAAGCAACTGGCTAATAGTGAATAGTGTTCCCTAATCTAAAGTGTTACCAGTTGGTCCAGTGCATTAATTGTGAGTCTTCACTTTTTCTGGGTCTGTATTCCCGGAAATGAGAGACTTTAAAATGCTTATATATTTTATATTAGCGAATTTTGTCAATGTTTAGATTGCACTAAATTAATATACATAATATTTGTAATAGACAACCATTTTGATTTATGGGTTATATTATGCTCTTCCTCAAACGACTTTCCTTTTCTAGGTCTTCCAAAGATGACTTTTTGTTAGAATTTGCATGAATTCATTTGAACTTAACTATAAAGGAGGGGGAACCTCCTCAGCTCCAGCACAACAGACAATCTCATATTTGTTTTAATATTAGCAACCTGTCGCAGTTCATTATTTAATTTGGGGCTCGAAATGCATCTGCTAAATGTAGAATAAAAAGCCCAGAGTACCAGCACTCTATTAAATTTGTTTCATAAACCAAGCTGCATTCCCACTCTTCATATGGAAACAGACAAACACCAAGAGAAGAGAGACACTAGGGGTGGAGTCAGCTAGAGATAGAGATTAATGATAATTTATGTGCCGAACATCCTGTAATGACCTCAGCCTTCTGCCTTCCTCGCTCTTCCTTTCAGTCATCCATCCCCCAGCCCCAATTCCAAACCTCATTCCCATTTTCCAATGGACTGACAGCCTATCAGACCTAATCATTTCAACTTTTTTCAACATGGCTGCCAAGAGACGAAAACAAATAAATAAATGAGAACGAAGCGGAAAGTGACCAGCCCTATTGTTCTTCTCGTTGAACGCCCTGCAGACAAAAAGATGAAATGGCTGAAAATGAGAACACAAAGTGTGATGAATGATTTTCACAGGCACATCTGGCCTGGGCTGTGCACGCCGTGTGAGCTGTGGGAAAGACCGTTCCAGCTAATCCATGCTAAGTCACGGTGGGAGTCTGGTAGGGGCTACAACTGCAGACACAGCTGCCTTAGTCAACAACTGGTTTCCTGGTTTTTCTTGAACCACACCTGACTCCATGCTAAGAGTGGTGAAGGACCCATAAAGACTGGCATAAAGATCTCTGCCAACTTCTGTTAACTGTGTGTGCTGTATGAGGAGGGCTGAAATAAAATACTGAAAGAGTACTGAGAAAGAGATATTCAGTGCCAGATGTGCCTAATATGTGAAAGCATAATACATTTTTTAAGAACTTTAGAACCACAGTTAGATCTAGAACCTTTTCCAACAGCGGAAAAAATTCATCACATTTTATCGGTGTAGATACATAGGGAAGTTGGTGCAACATGATCACTGTTTACATAATGAGAGGAATGGGAATATAAAACCATGAGAACACAAGGGCAAGAGTAAGACAGCCTCTAGCCTTAACCTTGCTAGAAATAGATATCATTGGGTAACATCTCTAGAGATGGTCTCTACGATTTTCAAAAAAAAAAATTGAAAACAAATTACATTATGGGATTCCTGACAAAATCTGGCTGAGATTCATTTTTGGGGAATAAGATTAGTCCAGAGATTCACGAGAGACAAGTCCTACGTGTCTAGGTTTTCTACAAACAATACCGAATTGACCTTTGTACAGTTTTGCCTTGACCCAATTCAGAAGATGGCCTGGAAACAAAAGGCCAATTACTAGACAATCTAGGGGAAGAGTGCCATCTAGGCATAACATGACACACTACAGCATGAACCAGTCTAAACAATGCCTTCAACATGTTTGCACTTGGGCTATCTAATCTTTTGTTTTAGTACCAATTTGGAGCATATCAACCAATTATAGTCAAAACATTACAGGTAAACCATGAAGCCTGCAGTTGAAGATGCTTTTATATCACCACATTCCTTTGTTTGTGGGCTTTAGCAGAATGAGTTGTTTCTTTATATTGCACATTTTTTTGTAGTTGACTCTTGGCAGGAAATTAGGACTATGTATATTAAACATATTCACAACAGCCATCTCGTTGTATCTCTTGTTGAAGTGGGGTTCAGAAGCTCGTTGGAGGCCACATCATTGAGGAAGAATGCACAGCTCAACAGACCACTGTCAGCAGATGACACTGAGGGTGGGCTTTATGGGCTGGTGGCTTTAGTGCTTTAACACTCAGAATGCTTAGACTGTAGATAACACTAAACTCAATGATATAAGTTCTGCATTCAGTTCTGTTTAGTATGTTCAGCTACAACAGAGTTATTATCATTGACTGAAACTATTAAAAACATTTTTGTTAATCAAAAGCTGAAATAACTAAACTAAACTGAGCTAAAATTAGAAATGTGGCTTTGGCAACTCAATGAAATAAGTTTAAAGCACTAAAACTACTAACTTGAATTAAAAAGTAAGCCTAAAACTAAAATTTAAACTGAAATAAAACATTAAGTTAACCCTAAAAAATAACAAAAACTGATAAAAATGACAAAACACATCAGCAAAATGATGAAAACATTTAACTGAAATTAAATAAAACTTATAAAGATATAAAAACAAAGCAAATTCTAAATATCAATAAAAAAAATATAATAGTATATAAATAATTGCAAAATAACACTGACATACAAAATTAGCACTTAAAGAGACAGTTCATCCAGAAATAACCATTATGTCATCAATTAGTAATTTAAACCATTGTTTTGCATCCCATTGACTTTCACTGTATGAACAAAAACAGTTTTCTTCAAAATATCATCCACAGAGGAAAGAAAGTTATACGAATTTGCAACAACATGAGGGTGAGTAAATGATAACAGAATGCCTTTAATCATCTAAAACATTGTTTGTAATTTAGCAGTGTGGTCTCCATATGAATATGACATATTGTGGTAAGCAATACCCCTATAAATGTCTATACAACAGTCTAGGATTTGTATTTTTTAGTCGTAAAACCTCTGTAACCTGCACTGTACTAACTAGGCCAAGCTTGTGGGCCTACATAATTGGCACGTCTCTCTTGTGCGCAGCTGCAGAGAGAGAGAGGAGATGGAATCAATAACAGGATACATTTCCAGATGCTAGGGATTCGAGGAGCACATCACACCAGACACTGTGTGCCTCAAACAAGAGAAACATTTCTTCCCTCGTGTTTCTCCCTGTGTGGCGGAGCATCGTCAACAGATCAGCACTTACAACACTGACTGTGTCTTTTCAGCATGACAGCAACCATCCAATCTTGGTTTATGCATCGTAGAATATAACAGGGGGTTAAGATTTCACTCGTTTTAAGAGAAGGAGGCCCTGGTGTAAATCTGCTCAGCTGCCCATTTATGAAAAGTGAACATGAGCAGCCTTAATCCCAATAAAGCGTCCTACAGACATGACACGTCCAGTGCCAAAACAGCGTGCTTAATTAGTGGGCAAGTTCCGGTCTGACGGGCAGGGCCATGACCTTCCTCTGGGAATAATGAGCCAGGCAATGTTTGGGGCCTCGAGCTGTGGCATCCACACAGGAGCGAGGTGCTGATTGCTGCTTTAGACGTGCTAAACTGACAGATTCATGTGACCGGACAGTGAACCGTACACTTGGCACCAGGAAGCTGAAATATTTGCTGCCATGTTGGGGTTGGTCAAATCTCTTGTTTTGTGTCCTTTTGTTTCCGCTTTGTGAAGCTAGATGAGATTGGTCAGCTTTCTCTTTGTTCTCCAG
>JAFVLL020013781.1:0-19457 GCA_021397915.2 Tor tambroides | reverse complement strand
AAAAAAAAAAAAAAAAAAAAAAAAAAAAAAAAAAATCACAAACATTTTAACCCAAACTTTAGAATGCAAGTGTATTGTATATCAGGAAAAAAAGAAGTAAAAATGTGGCAACATCATTGGTTTTAAGCAAAAAAAAAAAAAAAATTTAATTGAACAGAAATCAGTCTGATTTCATTGGGTTACACTATCAAAAAGCATTTGAAGATTTTTAAATCAAGTATAAATTTCTTCTTAAGGTTAAAAAATGCACAAAACTACATTTTACACTACAGTTTCCAGCTTAGGTCACAACAAAAGTGAGAGTCGTGTGAGTTCACATAAGCCCTTGAACTGTACAACTGTTTGGGGGTTTATTAAACCAACTCCACAGACGAAGAAGGGATGGGAAAGAAATACGTGGGAGAATAAAATGTGTGTGTGTCAGACAAAGGAAGAGAAGGAGAGTGGGGGGATAAAATGCTTGAGTTCCCTGCATATTGCCTGGGTGCTGATTTGGCTGGTGCCAAGTGAGCCCAGGCTCCATCTGGCCATGTTAGTACAGGCCTCTGAGGGGAGAACTCCACTGATGAGTCCCTGTTCATTCCAACACTGACAGATGCCTATGGCGAGAGTGACAGAGCGGGAGAGAGAAAAGAGAGTATTTCTCATTACCTAACTAGAGCCAGGAACTTACACATTAACCCATGTGCCAGTTTGTGTATTGATGGGCTGAAAGCTCAGGCCTCTCTAACAGAAAGAAAAAAAAAAAAAAGAGAGAAACTTGGCATGAAAGAATCTCCCGGTGATGGGAAAATATCTACCTTTATACCTGATGGCGCATGAAGGCATCCACCATGACAAGCATCGGACACAAATGCCCTTCTGAAACATCAAGTGTGCTCACACTGAAAGCCTGATTCAGCAGCAGCTGTCATGTGCGTCAGGAGAGCGAATTACCTACTACAGCAATGTTTGGGATGACATCATAAACAAACCAAACAGTATTTTGAAACTCTTGCTGCGGTGACCTCGTTTTTCAGAAAAAGGTATAAATATTCTAAAACAACACTGAAAAAAATGTTTTGTCAGGTAAACTAAAAAGATACGCTTTATGTGGTAACATCTAAATAAATGATTCAACTTACAACTATACAGCTGGTTATACCAAAATAATTTACAGTATAGAAACAGAAGTAATAACAGAAGGTCATATATATTTACATACACTACCAGTCAAAAGTTTTTGAACAGTATATATTTTAATATATAGTATATAGTTTTTGAACTAGATAGATAGATAGATAGATAGATAGATAGATAGACAGATCAAAAGTGAAGGACATTTATGTTACAAAAGATTTCTATTTCAAATAAATGCGTTCTAAAAACTTTATATTCGTTGCATCAAGTTTCCACAAAAAACATTAAAATATTAAGCAGCAAAATATTTTCTAATAATCAGAAATATTAATATTGATAGATTTCTGAATTTCTGAAGGATCATGTGACTGACAATTCAGCTTTGCCACCATATTTACATTTTAAAATATATTAAAACAGATAACCATTATTTTTTAATTGTAAAAATATTACACAGTTTGTGTGTTTTTTTTTTGTTAGTTTTGATGAAATAAATGTGTCCTTGCAGACTTCTTTCATAAATATTAATATTAATAATCTTTCAAAACTTTGGAACAGTAGTGTAAATTCTTTATTTCAAAGATGTTTAGATCTTGAATGTCTCTTTTTAGAATTTTCTTTTAGTCAAAGTTTTTGACCAATTTTAAATTCACAAAGAGCATTCCAAAATCTAACATTTTGTACTTCAACTTTGAGTGTTTTTTTCTTTCTTAAGTTCTCACTAGGCTTCAATGCTCAAATGGCTTCACTGTTTACTATGTAGACGTCCTGGTTTCTTGCTATTTAGCTACAAAAAAAAAAAAATCAGCCTTCCTGTCTATCCGCAATGAATCACACGGCGGTCAATGTGGCGTATGATGCTTGTAATGAAGCCTTGAGAAATGGCTTAAAGTTGAGAATAAGACTCCAGTGACAGAACGAGCATGTAGAAGGTTAGACTGGATGCCAGAGAGATGGATCCAACTGTGCGGGGGTTTGCTATCTGGAATAGCTCTGTTCAAAATCTGCTCTGGTCCTGAAGTGGGCAGTCTGCTGCTGGTGATCCACTCCATTTGAGTGGGCAGGAGTCTCCCCTTCTGCTGATACCATGCTCATTATCACAGCTCTAAAACAGCCGGTGAACATCTGGTACTGGTAATGCAATCAAATGCATACTGCCCCACACTTATATTTACCACAGCTCGTGTGCTGACATCTGGAATAAGGACATGCACAATGACTGCTAAAAACGGTATTTTATTGCTTTAATTTAACTCTTCCTAAGCAGTGCTACACAGTGTATACACATTTATATAGCATCTGTGTGTGGATAAGGAAGTTTACTGAAAGCAGCTCTAGTATCTGGGACGAGCAGTCTCTCTCTCTAGAGCTCTGAGCACCCTGTCTGTTTACCTGCTCTGGATTTGGTATGATTAAAAGAAAATGAGAGGACAAGTCATGAGAGAGAGAGAGAGAGAGAGAGAGAGAGAGAGAGAGAGAGAGAGAGAGAGAGAGAGAGAGAGAGAGAGAGAGAGAGAGAGAGAAAGAGAGATAGTGAAGAGCTCTTAAATAACATGTTCAGGACAATAAATGCTTATAACCAGTAGTGTCCTATGCAGACACATTAATTATGGACCTGATATAAACAGAATAGGATATAACATATCTTGAATAATTAAACATAAAAGTAAGTGTAAATAAGAGTAAACAAACACTGAGAGTCTCTGGCCTATGGAAAACTAATGAGTTAAACAAAGATTATTTGCATTTGAAATGTGAGGAATACAAACAACCACCTTATCAAAATTACCTTGACGTTTTTTAAGAACTTTCATACATGTATATATACTTTTATTTCATTTTATATAATTTGGAATTATATAAAATGTGAAAAAAGAACAAAGAACATTATGTAATCACAGTTCACTGTACACTGTGTTCTAAGAAATAAAACCAGAACATCGAGTTTCATGCATTAAAAGTTTTAGTTCCATTTTAAAGGTTGCATATGCACAAATGGCAGAACAAGCCATCAAGCTTTCAGTGTGCTAATGGTCATTTGTATAACTTACCTAAAATACCTGCATTTTCTTTGCTGTAACAATGTGGCTAAACACTTTTTTCCATCTGCTTTTCTGCATTATTCAGCAGCTAATACGTGTACACTGCAGATATGCTGTATAAGTAATTTTTTTTTTCATATATTCAGTGGTAACTAGTAATATTTTTTTTAAATAAAAAGGAACAGTAAATATTAACTTGTAGGCAGTCATTGTTATGTACATCAAAATACCAATACATTGTAATAAACTAATAAATACTAATTTATACAACGATCATTACATACATCATTACAGCAATAGGTGGCAACAACTTACTGCCTTTACGAGTCATTGAATCATTCAACTGAAAGAATTTGTGAAAAACACTGATTCATTAAGGAATGAAGCAAGTGACTGGCTACATCCGAAACTGCAAACTTCCTTTCTAGATAGTATGCGAAAAACAGTATGTGAACAGAATAATATATCTGAATTCACATTATTTATAAAACAGTAGGCAAATTATCTACTGTTTCCAGCGAGATACTGAAGTGCACATCCAATGAACACTTTACTATCCCATGAGGCCACGGGACAGGAGTTTTCGATTTCAGACACAACCACTGCTTTTTTGAGCGAATCATTCAATTGAAACAATTTGTGGAAAAAAACAAAAAACAAAAACATTGACTAATTCCGGAACAAAGCTAGCGACTGTCTTTATTAGTGAATCATTAAAATGAACCAATTCGGTGTAAAACAGTGATTAATTCAGAAACAGAACAGAAACACACTCCTGTGTGTTGCTTTCTGCTGTGACTTTAATTGGAACTGTTGGCGGCACATACCCTTTTGTATAAAAGCAATATCGTATACAGTATATGTATGTACAAGCATATAATATTTTTTGTATATAAATTATGTTCATAAAGAATTATTAATCTAAGGAATGAAAACAGTAACTAATTCTGTTAGTACTATATCTGAGGAATATATTTCAATGTGGCTTAGCATATCACAGATAAAAGATGTTTTGCACATTACTAAAAGCTCTTTCCTCCAGAGACCATCACACACAGCTGGAGCTTCAATTTCAGCTACCGCAGCCATTGTTAGATAAAATACAGAAATCAAGAGTCACCTACACCTTTTCAAAACTACTGATAATAGCCGCCTGTGCATCACAAATTGGTTGCTTTTGGTGGTAGCAACATTTTTTGACTGCTGTTTTCATTGTAGCATAAGTGCAGGTGACACTGCCAATTACATTTACAGAACCAGTGATGAAAAATTGTCAAGTCTGCATCTTTCATTTATTTATTTATTTTTTTTTTAAGAAATAGGTTTGTAAGAAAATCTGTGCCTTTGAGTGTACAAAATATTTTCACATGTGGTGGCAGGATGTTTACCCAAGGCGTGTTTTCATGAACTAAGACCACTTTTTTGTTGTTCATTTACAGACATAATGGGCAAGAGCAGCGCTATGTCTTTACAGGCGCACCAGAGCAGTAATTCAGCAAAAGGCACATAAATACAGATGCTAGTTAAGAGAGTGATAGAACTTGTGAATAAAAAAGTGAATAAAATGAAAGTTTTTTTTCCCTTGCTTTGTTACCCATCAATTCCTTCCAATTCAATCCCAAGGTGCTAGACGTGTTTATATGTTCATATCTAAGCCTTTTAGGAGCTTTTGCAAATGTATCAAAGGTAATTTACACTGCATGCCTCAGACTTATTGCCAATAAATGTATTCATTTTCAGTGGCTCAGGAAATATTACAGTAGTAAAGGTTGTTTGGGAGAAGTGCCAGCAAGTAAAATTAGACCAGTATAAAAAAGCAGCTTAAAATACTAGGGCTGTCCACTGCACCAAAAATCTTTGTGTGTGTGATGTAAGTAATAGTAACAACAACACGAAGTATTAATATAAAAAATAGTTTATTTAAAATATTATGTTAAATGTATTATGTTTATTTAATCTAAATGTTAAATAAGATTTGTTGGTAACACTTTAGTAATGGGACCAATTCTCACTATTAACTAGTTGCTTATTAGCATGCCTATTAGTAACATATTGGCTGTTTATTAATACTTATAAAGCACTTATTCTGCATGACCATATTCTATATCCATGTACCCAATACCTAAACTTAACAACTTCCTTCCTATTAATAAGCAGCAAATTGGGAGTTTATTGAGACAAAATTTGTAGTTGATGGTTTGTTAATAGCAGGAATTGGATCTTAAAATAAAGTGTGACCATTTAATATAATATGTGATATTACAATTCAAATACATTAAAACTTAAGTTTATGGATATATATATATATATATATATATATATATATACATATAAACACTAAAAATAGATAATGTAGCCTATATTCAGTGCATTCAGAAAGTATTCAGACAGGAGAATTTATTAAAACATTGTTATTTCACAGTTTCAAGCTAAAAAAAAAATATTTATTTATTTATTTATTTATTATTATTATTATTATTATTATTATTATTTTTCTTTTGCATGAATCACCCCATATCCCACTACGATAAACAAAAAAGTATTTAATAAATATAATATCGAGAGACAAAAATTGTTTCTGTTCTATTGCCATCAGGTTGATACCAACATATAGAAGAAAGGCCAATAACTGATCAGAGACAAATCATAAACTGCATGCAATAAAGTGTTTCCTATTGCACATCAAAAGGATAGGGTCCATATTCCACTATATAGTGGACTTCATATTAATAAATATCCAGAGAGTGCTGAACATGCAAAGACTTCCATCTGGATAAAAAGAAAGGCTGGTTTCACATGAGCTTTGAGAATTTCACAGAGAGCTTTGAAAGGCAGAGGGCAAAAATGAAGGCTGCAACCTTCAAACAAATAAACAAGGTTGAAAGAAAAAGCAGCACGTTCTATGGTAATTCAACTGTTTAGTCAAGAGCCTTTTCATTTCAAATAGACTGAGGTGAGCAGACAGAGCAAATAAAAGTGCGCTGACCGATGTTTATTCTCGTTGACTGATACCAAGATGAAACTGCCCTTGGTAGGCATGTGCCCTCTCAGCTCAATACATTCAAAACAACAAGTCTGATTCTTCTGTTGTATTCTTAAAACTGACATTCCTGTCTTCCGAAGTCCGCTTGAAAAAATCTATTACATTCATCTGCCGAGGTTCATTTGCTCATGGTGTAGCTCCGGTTTCTCCTCGGCCTTCTGTATCCCTGAGGAGATTCTTCCTCACTTGTTCTTTGAAATAACCTTCTGTCTAATGAACCTGCATGACCTTAGCCAGGTTTAATTAAATAATAAATGGCCTGATTCCTTTCAGCTGGGTCTCTGCCCGGTAAGAAGCTCTGTAGAATCACGTGAGCGCTTCACATGACTGTTTCCCGTTCCTGCACCAGCTATCCAACAGACAGTGACTAACACAACACCTATAAATGCCTTTATGAGCACAACACTATGAGCTCAGTATTGATGTGGGTGGCTGAACTAACAGAGCTGCCCGGTTTCTGCTGCTAGTAACGGCGATTGTAGATTTAAAAGCACCATTTATTGGTATCCGTGTCAAAATACGTTCCAAATGAGGTGTAAAATTTTAATGACAATACAGTACAATGAAAGTGTTATAGTAGAATCAAACGGTGAAGTAAAAGTTTTGACAAATGCTACTGGCACAGAAAGCTGCTGTTCTGTTTAATATTTTATGTGCGTGTTTGTGTGTGTCTGTTAGCAGTGTGCTGTGAATCTCAGACTGCCCATTTTGCAGCTGAAGTAGCAGAAAGAGATTGGGCTTTCTCTAAGCAGCTCAGAGTCCTATTGCTGCCCCGTAGCCAGATTTCCAGCCCTTCTCAAATGTAATGGATGAGTGGAGGAGGCTTTGGACCTACATGCCCTAGCCAAACACGGCAAAAGGCCACCGAATCCCCACTGAATGACAGGCCAAGTGTTTGAGGCTCCGTCTCAAGGATGTAAGAGCCTCCAAGTCTTCTATAGTCTTCAGCCAAACAAAGCTAATGCTAAGGTTAAATCTGTATTGCAGTGCATATCTGTAGCATTTGTATCATTTTAGTCTGCAATCTGAATAAATAGTGAAAGCAAAAGTACATTTTTTACTTATTTATTTTGGTTTAGTACAGTGATAATACAAAAGCCAACTATTTAAATTTGGTGTCAAAGGCTTAAAAAAAACAACTAAAGAAAGAAGCCAATTTAGTTTGCCAAGTTGAGATTTGTTTTAGATTCAACGTTAATCTAAGACAGCTCTAACTTTTATGATCAAAAGTAACCAAGCAAATAAATGCTGATCACTTTCTATTCATCACAAAATCCTCAAAAATGTGTCATGTATTCATCTTTGCCAACACAGGAATAAAATCAATTTTTCAAATATATCAATATAGAAAACAGCTGTTTTAATTTGCAATAATATTTTACAATATTACTGATTTTACTGTATTTGTGATCAAATAAATGCAGCCTTTGTGAGCATAAAGAACATTAACTCTTTCCCCGCCATTGAGGAGATATCTCGTCAATTAAGAGACAACGCTTCCCCGCCATTGACGAGTTTTTACGGCAATCCGTGTTCTAGGTATATTACGGTAAGGAAAGCCCTAGCGCATGTCCTGAATGAGTTACGGGACTTCCGGGTCTTACGGGTCCGAATACAAGACGATCGGCATAAATGGAAGGATCAGAGAACATGTAGATCATATATGTAGATCATGTTTTGACCATTTTGAATCTGATCGGGACGAAGTAGTCAGTGAGAGAGATGCCTCTACAGACACAGAAACATCTCTAGTTGTGTATGGACCGATAACCCGTCAATCTGAATGTGTGTGTGTGTGTGTGTGTGATGATCTCTCTCTCTCTCTCTCTATATATATATATATATGTGTGTGTATGTACAGTATGTATATGTATGGATGTAGCCTATATGTGTGTGTTTGTGTGTATAAACGTGTGTGTGTGTGTGTGTGTGTGTGTGTGTGTGTGTCTGTCTGTTCTGTTTATTGAATGCAATTTCAGTTATTCATATAATTATTTACAGGTGAAAGAATTTGACATTTGAATTTATTTTGCTTGAAAATGCACTACTTTTATAAAAATGCATTTTTCTCAGTTTTTTGTCCAAAATGTTGTATTTCTGATGAAACCTATGTGCATTCAAGGGGTGATAAAACATGAACACATGAAGATAGAATAAAATAGTTTTTTTTTAATTAAAAGCAGAGGCTTGGTTCTTTATTTTGATATATAATATGTTCATATATTCATAGCAGAAAATATTCTGAGGGCCGTCAAATTTAGGTGAAAATCATCAAAAATGCTGGCGGTGGCTGGCAACTTTTAAAAAAAACGCTGGCGGGGAAAGAGTTAACAAAACCCAAACTGCATCACATTATATTTTCTAATATTTCTAACCCACTTTATGATTATTAGCAGCTAACTTAATATGTAAATCAAATCACTTCATTTAAGCATGGCTTCATTAGTGTGCTGTTCTCTTCTGTGGTCCTCACAGGCCACTGGACTACAGCTCTGCTGATATTTTTTTCTTTGCTCCAGCCACCTGGTTACCAAGGAAACAACCTCTGTACCATATGGTTCTATCGACAAATCAGCCTCAAGAAATGCGTCCACCACCTTGTTACTCTCCCCTTTATCTGAAAAGAAGCTGCTCCTACACCTTTAATGATGTCAGTGGTCACAGAAACCAGAGGCCACAGATCACTACACAGCCAATAATGTGCTTATCAGCTTCAACTAGTCAATCAGATGAGATTTGTAGCTGTAAATGAAGACACCAACTGTAGTATGGGCCAATCCAACATGCACAGTGATCTATATCTTTGTCAAAGGACAGCTATATTGTTTCTTAGTCTATAACATGTTTGAGTTAAATGTTTTTGGCTTTAATTTGACATATATAACTTTGAAAGCTCTCATTATCTAAATAGAGTACAGTAAATGCAAAAATATTTGAAAACCTTTTGAAATGGCAAAAAAGATTACCAGTATAAGGAAGATCATTTCCACCTCAAATTGAAAATTTAAAAGGTAATTGTGAAAAATAAAGTCACATTGTGAGAAATAAAGTCAACCGGGAGAAATAAAGGGTCACACTTAAATTTAAGATCCAATTCTCGATATTAAAGAACCATTAACTATGACTTCTGTCTCAATAAACTCATAATTTTCTGATTATTAGTAGTTAGTAAGGTAGTTGTTAAGTTTAGGTATTGGGTAGGATCAGGGATGTAGAATATGGTCATGCAGAATATGTGCTTTATAAGTACTAATAAACAGCCAATATGGTAATAATAGGCATGCTAATAAGCAAATGGTCCCTATACTAAAGTGTTACCAAATAAAGTCACAATTACAAGAAATAAAGACAATTACCTCATTCATTTTACTTTTACTTTGTTAATTTTATTTATTTATTAACTTTAATACCAGTCAGATTATTAAAATAATAATAATAATAAAATAAAATAAAATAAAAACTACAGGGTATAACATTAAAAAAAGCTACAGGGCATAACATAACTTTCAATACATAAGTTATGAGATTCAACACATATAAATCCATTACCCAATCACAGACATAACATTATGCATGTAAGCGTTAGTGAACATGCAGTGATACTTGCTTAACACTCTCTGAATCCATCATAATGCATCATAAATGACATCCACGCATGGAATCATATGTCTTTTCATGCCGCAGGTCTCCTGAAATTTCCTCTCTGCTGCTTTTAGAACATTGTGCATATACAACGCACATAGCATAAGTATCTATTTACATGCAAATAGGCAGTGCGGGGGTCTTCTCTGCTTATCTGTATTATGTATATACAGCTCATTCATATCAGAGAACTTCACTGTTGTGTTTCCTTCATCTCAGAGCAGGAAGTGGGCACCTGCCGCCTTGTCCCTGACAAAAATCTTGAACATACAGAATGGTCTATTAGTTGTCTCACCTTGGCTAGAGGGTGAATAAAAAAAGGATTCAGAGAGGAAAGCATGTCCATTTACAGGTTAAGCTCCTCAACAGAATTATGATTTGTAGTTACTTTCTGTAGTCATGGCAACAGCCCCATAAAGGCCAAACAATCAGTCAAAGCAAGTATAACAGAGGACAGTTGTGAGCCCCCAGAGAGGAAACCTACAGCCCTTGTGCTGATTGGCAGAGACAAGCGATACAAAGCCAATTCTCTGGTCAAGCAAGCGGTTGAAGATTTAGACGGAAAAATCCTCCCATAACTATGACCTCTTGGGCCACGGACGGGTTTTATTTGCATTCGTCTGTGGGGGTTTAGCGTGCCGAGGATTTGTGATGGTGCGTTGAGAGGCAGCATTGTTGCAGAGGGGGCTGTTAATTACTAGGATTAATTGATGTTTTGATTTACGTGTAAATAGGGGAAGCTGTCAGTACTTGACACCCAGGGAGAGATGGCATGAAAGTGGATTAGCGTTGTAGGAGCACCCAGGCTCTCATTAAGCGTGAGAATTCTAATGTAATGTAATGAGAAGCAGCTTAAGCAGGCTAATGCTCGGGCTAAAATATTAGCTCCTTTGTAGCATGCTAAAGTCATTACCCACATTGCTGTTGCCATAGTTATGGGAAGACAGGTTATGGGAAGGCGTTACCCATGCGAGATGTTTCACAAAATACAATGTGATGTTTGCGGTGCACAGAGAGGCCACACAAGGAATCTTCCAAAGGAAAAACCTGAAATCTCATTTTGTGGAACAAAAAATAAAGCAGGGTGCACGGGACGCCCCCACAGCATTCGCTGTGCAGGTGGGCCCCCAACCCTATACGTGGGAGCCCCTTTACGGCATTAAGAGCCAACTGGATTATGGTTAAACGTGCCTGGAGCTGTTTTTATAGCCACATCTAAACTGTTTATACAGACACATAGAAAAATGAATTTACACATATTCACTATCACAATTCACCAAGTTTGCTGTTCTGGGGGGAAAAAAAGATACATTAAAGATATTTCAGTCCTGACAACTCTCTGAGTGATTTCTAACCAGCATTTATGGCATGGGGCATGAAATGTCCATATGGTTGATTTAAGTGGATGAGATCTGCTGCTGTTGCTGCTACCGCTATTGAGCAAATACTAGGATTTGTTTAGCTTAGTTCAAATAAAATAAATTATAAGTAAACATGTTGCTACAAGAAAAATTAGACAAGACCCAGCAGATCTCTACAGGTGGAGCTGGGGAGGAGGACGGCACAAAAAGAGTTTTCATAATTGTGCTGCAAGGCAAATGCTGGCTAGAGAACAAAATAAATAGTTTTAATGGATTAGAAAGTACTAATGATTAGAGGTCGACCGATTGATCAGTTTTGCTGAAAGCTGTATTGTTCTTTGTTAGAGTGTGTGTTAATTTACTATTACTAATACATTTTTAAATTTTAACGTTTCTTCTGTTAACATTAGTTAATAAACACTGAACTAACTTTAATGATAATGATGGCTGTCTCTGTGGTGCAATCGTTTAGCGTGTTCAGCTGTTAACTGAAAGGTTGGGGGCAGTCTTGGCCTAATGGTTAGATAGTCGGACTTATAACTTAAAGGTCGCAGGTTTGAGTCTCGGTACTGGCATTGATTGTAGGTGGGGGAGTGAATGCACAGCGCTCTCTTCCACCCTCAATAACATGACTGAGGTGAGACCCTTAATCGGTATCGGCCAGTGTGGTCCAACCTAGCTATCGGTATCAGTAAAATCCACTATCGGTCCACCTCTGCTTCTGATTGGCTACTGCCACAGCATTAGAAGAACCAGTTGGTGTCATGACTGAACTATGGATATATAATCAGTGATAAACACATTCCTATGCTGTCACTTTAAACACCTGTGCTGTCAGCTGACTCAAGCAGATGTTGTTTCTAGCCTTCCAAAAAGCCTTTTTTATCTATCTTCTTTGTGTTAAAACAGCACTCCATTCTGGTACAATACTTTTGCTGTGGAATCGCTTTCCTCAATTACATCAAATGTTACTGATTGTTTTAAAATTTAAATCACCAGCATTAATTCACTGTAAACAAAGTTTACAAGGTTACTTGAAAATATTTTGGCATTAGAAAAGCAGAAGCAAAAGAAAAACAGTATTTAAAAAGTGAGCTAATTTGGTCAAATTAACAATGTTTGTATCAGCTGCACTATTTAATTCCCAAAACAAACACTTGTGTATGACAGCACTGCTTGTAGGCAGGGCCCCCAAGATTTGCAGTATGCTGTTTTGTTTTCATAAAATACAGAGAACAAAACTATAATCATCTAAGACCAAGTGATAACAGCTACCTGTCCTGTCACTTTAAACACCTGTGCTGTCAGCTGACTCAAGCAGATGTTGTTTTTAACTTTCCAAAAAGCCTTTTTTTTGTTTGTTTATTTATTTATAGGGATTTTGCCTTGCGTTTCAGCAGAGTTGAGAGACACGGGAGTCCGGTGGAAGGGATAAGGGAACACCCCCTGCGCCACATCTCTGACACCTTCCAGTAATGCTTTGAGGTATAGCTATGCTACACGAACAGCAGGAGCATCTGCCTTTCACTGCCCGGCTGAGCATTAACAAACAGCAGAACAAAGGGATTGTGCTGAGGAAGGAAACTGAATGCTAGAAAAGACAGTGAAATGTAATCAAGGGCAAAATTGGAGGATGATTCCATGCTTGCTGTGTTTTCCCAAGTGAACAAAGTAAAGGCTTTAAATCAACATAAACAATGTTTTCCCCCAAGTGGATTCATTTAATGATTGGATAAATCCATATGTATTAAACATTTCCAAATATTTTACATGCTTCAGAACAGATGTGCTTGTCAAAAATGCAGCAAAATACATTAAAGAGCCTCACATTTCTTTCTTCTGTAGAAAACAAAAATGTCTTTGTTATGTTTGTGGGGTCCAGTGTTGTTTTGGGCCCACTTATGTAGCAAATTAGCCCAAAAGGGAAATATGTAATTCATTCATTATGATCAATAAAAGTATTTGGATCAAGTAACTAGTTTGGGGGATTCCTGACAGAATCAGTCATAGACATCCTGCCAATACTTGTTCAGTGAATGTTTAGTGAGAATATCTACAGACTATAGTAAAATATTCTCTTGGCCATAGATGATAAAATCCTAACACTCACTCAACACACTTATAACAGCATGTAGCTGTGATTGGCATGATTAGGGACTCCAGTTAAGAGCAAAACAACAAACAACCTCAAAAGTAATACAAACAAGACTTTATTAACTACGCTAAACACATAAACTACTCTAACACACACACACACACACACACACACACACACACACACTTGTTTCACTATCCTTGTGGGGACTTCCATAGGCGTAATGGTTTTTCTACTGTACAGACCGTATATTCTATTGCCCTACAGCTAAATCTACCCCTTACAGGAAACTTTTTGCATTTTTAGATCTTCAAAAAACTTCATTCTGTGTGATTTATAAACTTGGGGCCCTCAATTTAGGTCCCCATCGTGACACAAGTCCCCATGAGTCTGTGTGTATTCAGGTTTAAGTCCCCACCGGGATATAAAAACAGGTACACACACACACACACACACACACACATATTCTGGTAGAGGAAGAGGGTTAGGAGGGTTAAACAGAGTGAAGGATAAAAGCAAAAAGTTATGGCGGTATTTGATATTCAGCAGATCTAAAGCCTGACGGAAACATCAGTTTCTTAGTTCTGACACACCTTTGTGAAAAGGGGTAGGTGATACTTAAAATATCAATTAAGAATCTAAGTTTAATACTTGTACATTTACATTTATTCATTTAGCAGACGCTTTTATCCAAAGCGACATACAATTGGGGAATACATCAAATAATTCATCTTATAGAGGCAAACAGACACAGGAATTGCTCGTAATACCAAGTATCGGCCATTGTTCAAAAAAGTAGACAGGGAAAGATTAAGGAAAGAGAAAACAAAGGGTTTTTATTTATTTACTTATTTTTTGTACATCTTGCCGGTTTGAAAGAGAATCCTGATGCAACTGGTTGAGGCTCCAGTTGATCTCTGCTGTAGTTTTGTTGACAAGGCTGCAGCCTGGCGCAAAAATTAGCAGTCCTTCAAAGACTTCTAGCTCAGCATCATCTTCACCAACTTTTAATTCTTCAAGAAGAATAATCTCTCTCTGAAGAAGTATCTCTGCTGTGTTCTAAAAGACTGATCTTTTAAAGCATGAAAATATCACACCCTCAGGAGGTGAGTGAGCCAATGAGGAATTGTACTTTCAGAGGGAAAGTTTATGAGCCTTTGTCTTCTTGCAAGGTTTGGATACGAAATTTGAGTGAGTGATAAAGGACAAACCTTCGAGATTCTTATAACACTAAAATGTAGCAAAGTAAGCTAAATATAGTGTAAATTAATACACATGTTATCAGTCACACTTTATTTTAAGCTCCAATTCTCGCTATTAACAAACCATTAACCACGACATTTGCTTTAATAAACTCCTAATTTGCGGCTTATTAACAGTTAGTAAGGTAGTTGTTAAGTTTAGGTATTGGGTAGGATTAGGGATATAGAAAATGGTCATGCAGAACGTGCGCTTTATAAGTACTAATAAACAGCCAATATGTTAACAATAGGCATGCTAATAAGCAACTACTTAATAGTGAGAATTGGTCCCTATACTAAAGTGTTACCATGTTATCTTGACTATCTAGAGTAAGCAATTCTAAAACATTCATTCAAAAGAGTTACAGAGGCCTGGTTCTGGCTGAGTATTAGTTGTATTTTGGGGATAGTTCCTCTAGGACCCGGTTTGCTTATTGGGTGAGGGTATTATGGATTATTTATTAAATTTAACAAATAATTGTGTGTCTGATCTGTCTTCATTGAATGGACAAGAACAGTTGAAACATTCTTCAAATGATGCTCTTTTGTGTTCCACAGAAGAAACTAAGTAACACAGGTTTGGAAAATTATGTCAGATTTTTCACTTTTTGTATAAACTATCCTTTTAAGAGAGTAACTATATAATTTAGAATTTACCCAATACTATTAAATAGAAGAAAGTGGGAAAGTGAAAAAGTTGTGGTTGTGTTCCCTTGTTCTTTTTGTACTATCCACTCAATAGGAGCCACTATTAGAAAAAAACGAGTTTTAGTTTTGTTTTCCAGGACTTTGTTTCTTGGATACTGTAAAAAGCTGTTAAAAATCAATTTACCAGACACATAATGTTGAATAATTCAAACTAAAGGATATTTTCAAATCAGACAAAAAGAAAAGAAAAAAGAGAGCAGCAGCGGGTGTCATATTGTTTAAGCGCACATGAATATTTAAACAGGACCACCAACTTTGCTAGAGCTGGCCTCAATATATTTATTTGGTTAGTCTACACAGCGGCAATAGCAACACCACTCTCATACTAATTCATGTGTGTGTTTTCTGTCTCTCTTTGAATTTACTGCTTGAGTACAGTGCTGACCATAAGCTTACAGTCAACATTCAAACTGTATACACAGCATATAAAACAGAGGGGAAACAAGCTGTCAAATATGTATATTTGTGTACTTATATTAAAAAAGTATATTTTTGGCCAAAGTTTTGGATTTTTGCATTTAGAATTTTATGTTTCAAAGTCTGAAGACTGAACAGAGATGTGAATACGACCAGCATTCTTCCAGATTCATTTCCTGTTTTCTGACGTGACTTCTTCCCAAGATTTTAATTTCCAACAAATATCATCTCCAGCAATGATAAAGTGGCAAGGGAGCAAAACAGAAGCATTGAGCTGGCTATCACCCCAGAGAGAAGTGGAATGCATCCCTAAAATCTGATCTTGTGGGAGAGGCTCATATCAAGAAAAAAATGTGATGCTCTGGCATCAGCATATCTGTCTGTGATTGGGTGGGGAAGGGGAAACAGTAATAGGATTCTCAGGTTTATATCTTGAAGATTTTTGATTGATGTTAATGGCTGAGTGTGATGCAACTTTATAGCAGGCCGCCCTCAGCAAACAACCCAGGGAGAAAAAAGAGGGACAGTGAGACACACCGCAGAGCATTTAGAAAGAGAGACACACACACAAAAAAAATTCTATTTTAATTTCTAAATGCCAGTAAAGGAGATGTGTCCGTAAGGCAAAGTCATATTAGTGTCATGTGAAGAACTCCTCCACCTTCACTATCTATTCAGTTCTTTTCTCTCCCTCATATTTGTTCTGCATATAAAATCAGTTTATTTCTGGCCTGCAAAGCAAAAGAGCCCATATCTGTATCAATGCTTTATGAAGGCTGTATTAGTGGAGACTTCATTATTTTTATAGCACAATGTCTTTCAATACTGAATAATTAAAACATTTTATGCAGTCATATTTGACTCAGCGTGAGACTTTTTTAAATTAAGTATTAAGCTAAATGTCTCATTCAGCCGAAGTATTAGGGAGGAAAGATGCATTAATATTACTAAAAGTCTAGATTAGATGAGCCACATTTAAAGCCATTGTGAAACAGTGAATGTGCACACACCTGCAGCCGTTAATTGAATTCTATAAATTATCAACTTTTAAATATTAAACAATATTATAGTAAAAATACTCCCACTCAACCTATATCAGACGCAGTGACTATATTAAAAAAAAAACAAAAATGCAATACAAACAAACATCTATAAGGCAAGAAAAAGAATGCAATGTGAATAAAGATGAAAACATCTGTAGTTGCGTCTGTCTGCATATAAATACAAAACACGAGACTTAGAGGCTGGAATTGCATCAAAAATATAAATAAAAATGCTGATGTTAAAAGCAAAATCAGCTTTAAAAATGGCCTCTGTACTGTGAGGTTGGCTATATGAAATCCTCTGAGAGTCACCTGAACAGTGTGCAATTCCTCATGTTTTCCTCATGGACCACAAAAGCTTGCTATTTAATGTACTACGTCATATACTGTACTGTTGTAAATTAATATGGAACATAATGACACAGCAAGTTAACACGTCGAGCTAAAGAAAGACTTTAAAACGTTAAAGTTTACAGTCAAGTTCAAGGTAGTTAACTGATATATAGAAACGGATGACTGCCTGGGTGGAAGTTCATTTATCCAACTAGGCAGAGTTGAATCAACGATGACTTTCAACTGACTTTAACTGGAAAATTAACTGTTTACTATTGGCCTCTTTTAATTTTGCTTGCATTATTGAAAAAACTATTTTCATGTTTAACACTGTAAAGCTGCTTTGGCACAAACTGTATTGCATAAAGCCCTATACTGTTGAAATAAAGGTGACTTGACTTGATAAGTAAAGACATCAGCAATTGTGATTTCACTGATTGGTTTGTTAAATTCCCTTAAAATTGAAAAGTTTTTTTGCTCATGGAACTCACATTCATCAATCTGGAGGCACAGCAGTAATGAGAGTGAGCCACAAGGACATGATTAACCCTAAAAATGTGAATGCGAAGAGTTCACAGTAAGTGTCACATGCTCTTTTACTTGATAATTGATTCACTGACCTTCAGTGAAAACTGTGACTAGTCCAACGTACAGAAGTCAACTCAATTTCCCTGAGAGAGATTGAGACTATCTTGAGGTCAGGGCAAGGTCAAGAACATGGCAACAGCGTTTGAAATGGTGAGCTGCAAGATACTCCAAAAATGGCTGAAAAGAGTGTGTGAGAAAACACTTCATAACCCAAAGTTGGCACTTACATACAGAGGGCGTGGCAGCAGGCTGAGGTCATTTGTTCTCCATTTCATTGTGTGTTTGTAAAGTGATCTATTACAGCTCTTTGTAGGGGAAACAAACCATCTTACATACCTTTCATCTGAGACTGAGGAATGTGTTGTTGTCTCAGACGAATTCCCAACTGAGAGAGCTGTTTAAAGTCCACTTGATAAACTCCTCAGATCAATACTATAATAGCTGCAGAAAGAGCCAGGATCATAAAATATTTATTTTACACCCCTTCACCCTGACAAGGCCATAGCTGTTTGCCTCACATCTGAGGAGAGTGACACTATGGGAAAAAGTTTGTGACACTGAAGCTCGGTTTTCTTCGCTTGATTTTAATTGCAAGGACGGACAGAGAGGCCTTTGACTTCTTTAAGGGGCTTTCAAAGGACAGCTATGTGAAATTGATGTGCTCTGCTTGCTTCAAACCAAAGGAAAGGCTCCCAGAGACCTTTCGTTCCCTTTGAGACCGAAGAGGGCCCTGTCCCTTTTGGTGGTGTAATTAGAATAATAGCCATGTCAAAACAGGAGGAAGTCCTTTCTCACGTGGATGTAATCCCACAGCAGTACCACTAGCCGACAACAGGAGGAGGTGTGGAGATGGAGAAGAGAAGGAGAGCAGGAGAAAGAAAACAGAGTGGTGCAGAGTGAAGGAGACAAACAGGAAAGGAACAGATGAAACAGCAAATGAACGAACAAATCACGATTGAAGTCAAAGACATTAGATATATTATTGCAGACAAAAACATTACATTTAGATATTACATGAGGCTGTAGATTGTTTGTTTAGTTTGTCACAGACCTACAGTCCACAGGAATCCATTTTGTGAGCATTGCATTGTTTAGATGCTAAAAGTAGTTCACAAAAAATGTCCTGAAAACTTGTTCAGAATTGTCTTGAGACTCCTGTGGTCTATTTGTAAAGGTAGACTTTAAAGGGGCAGTCATGGCCTAATGGATAGAGATTCTGACTTGTAACCCGAAGGTCCGGCAGGAATTGTCGGTGGGGGGAGTGAATATCCAGCGCTCTCTCCACCCTCAATACCACGACTGAGGTGTGACCCTTGAGCAAGGCACCAAAATCCCCAACTGCTCCCCGGGCGCCGCAGCATTGGCTGCCCACTGCTCTGGGTGTGTGTTCACGGTGTGTGTGTGTGTGTGTGCACGTGTTTGTTCACTACTCACTGCTGTGTGTGTGCACTTGGATGGGTTAAATACAGAACACAAATTCCGAGTATGGGTCACCATACCTGGCCACATGTCACGTCCTTTCCTTTCAAAAGCATTTATTGTAATTTACCTTACCATATATGGTGAAAAAAATGGTTTAAAATCACATTTTGTAAAGCAATTTTACTGTGAATCTGTCAAATTTATGATTAAAAGGCACCAATATGGCAGTTCATAATACCAGAAACATTGTCAACCATAGCTGTTTTTTTGCCATAAATTTAATTGTTTTAACTTAAACAGGTAAAACAAAAATAATAATAAAATGAAATAAAAAATACAGCTTAAGTACACGATTAATTATTAAATTTTTATCTTTTAATTTTTTTTTTAATTATAAAAAAAA